>PVJO010011816.1:0-58165 GCA_004026905.1 Hystrix cristata
AAAGAGATTCTGGTTTTAGTTCTTCTGGGTGAGAGTCAGAGGTCTCTGGCCACTCCCTGGTGAAAGTTCTCAGTTTCTGTCCAGAGAAGTAGATTAGAATTAAAATATTAAAATGGAAGTTTTATGAGAGTAGGAACCCAGATCTGAGCCAATCCCTAGTAGTGTTTAGTTACATACCTGCAGTTGTATATATGAAAGAACATACTTCTCAAAGAATCAAGAAGCCTGAATCAACAAATGACCAGACAGTGTACTCTAAAATGAAGGGCTCTTTTTAAACACACTCTAAACCGAACACAGCTAAGTGCTGTATGAACCTTTCTTGCCCGACTCTGCGTGTTCTGTGCCTTCTGAACCCTCATTTATACAAGAAGGATAAACTCCTTACTAGGTTGAGCCTGCACAGCTGTTTGACTTACGAAGTTACTATTACCAAGCTGGCCGACTGCGAAAGAGGGAGAGCTTCAAAATGTGCCTTCAGTCCACAGGGTCGGCAGTAAAGGGCTGATGTTCTCTGTGCCACTATGTATAACCCTAAAGTTTTGTTTTAAAAAAATAAAGTCTTTTTTATAGGAAGAAATAGCCAAAACAAAATTTCAAAAATGTTGCCATTAGAAGAAAAGAATGAACTCCATCAGGGATGTCTTTGGGTACACATGGTGACATTTGTTTCTGATTATGCTGCACTGTCCCTTGGGGTTTTCTCCCCCCCACCTTTTTTTTTTTTAATTAGTCCATGTTTGCAGTGCATAATGCTCCCATTCATCATGGGGAATTTGTACATGTACATAACACATCTTAATTCTTTTTTTGTCCCATTCCCCTCCCATCTCTCCAGCCCTTCTTCCCCTCCCCATTTGCAAAAGTTCCATTTCCATTTTTCCCTTCAATTCTTTTCTCTGGAGCGGGGTGGTTCTGGGGATCGAACTTAGGGCCTTGTGCTTGCTAGGCTAGGGCTCTACTACTGAGCTAAATTCTCAGCCCCTCCCTTCAATTCTTTTATTTCTCGGAGTCTGTTTTTCCTTCCTTCTCTCTCTCCTTCTTCCTTTAGGATTTTAAGAAAGGAATTAAAAGTTTTATTTTCTTTCTAAATTGTGATAGCCAAAAAAAAAAAAAATTGTGATATCTTAAAGTATAGTTTCCAGTCCCTAGGGAGATTGTAGGTGTGAGAGAAACTATTAGGGTTTGTGAGATCTTGTGTGAAAGGTTGTGTGTGTTTGCAAAAGAGACCACATGTGCATTGCAGACTGTGAGAAGTCGTATGTGTGATGGAGATCATGTGTGTATGAGAGACAGTGTGTGTGAGAGAAAGCATAAGGAAGTCTCCTGACTACCAAAACCAGGAAACAGGTCTTTAAAATGAGCTGAGAAGTTCCTATTGTAATTCCTTGTCTGGGCCTGAAAACATTTTAACCAGAGTTCCCAAATAACTCTTATTCTTCTCCATATCTATGCATATTTACTTTTCATTGACATCCCGATGTTTACAGATACAACGGCCCATTGTTTTTTCAATAGAGGGATAAAAGACACCCACGTTTGGTATTTTATTTAAATATCCCTCCATTTCCCTTTAACAAAATAGATGGGGTAATAAGAAAAAAAGTTATAAATTGAACGTGTTCCCCTTACACCCGCTGTGCAAGACATATTCTTAGCTGTTTGTAGAAATATACTCAAAGTCAGAGACATCAACAGATAATCCCAAAGCTCCAACAAGCAACACACACCCGGGAGCACCAACAGAGGGAGGAGACGCAGCGCTGGAGACACTCTGGGACAGGAGGCTGAAGGAAGGGGAGAGAAGACCAGGGCCCCTCTCTGCCCAGTCTCTGCCACACTTGGCCTCACAG
The DNA here is from genome assembly GCA_004026905.1 of Hystrix cristata. NCBI lineage: Eukaryota > Metazoa > Chordata > Mammalia > Rodentia > Hystricidae > Hystrix > Hystrix cristata. The sequence goes on from PVJO010011816.1 coordinate 1,854, forward strand.
AGTTTCTCGCTCACTCTCCCTCAGGCCCATGTTCTCTCTCACACAGAATCTCACTCGTGCCCACGTAACTGCACAGACACTCGGTCCTCCACATACAATCTGTTACACACAATCTCCCAGTCTGTTGTGTACAGATAGTCACGCACACAGTCACACACAAGCTCGCACATACAGACTAACAATCCGTCTGACACAATCTTCTTCATACACTCAGGTTGCATATACAATCTTCCTCAGTCTTTCAGTATTTTGTCTTTCACACGTCTCACACACACCCTCTTACACTGACTCAACTCCTCCCATAGTCTCTCTCTCTCTCACACACACACACACACACACACACACGCAGACACACACATACACATTGGGGTCTCCGCCCCGCCCATTTTGGCCCCGCCCACTCACGCGCGCCCGCCCCTGCCCCGCCCATCCGCCTCGGCCCCGCCCCTCCCCGCCTCGGCCCCGCCCCTCCCCGCCTCGGCCCTGCCCCTCCCCGCCTCGGCCCTGCCCACCCCCGCCTCTGCCCCGCCCATCCGCCTCGGCCCCGCCCCGGCGCCGGGAGGGCAGGGCGAGGCGAGCGGCTGACAGGAGGGGCGGGGCTCGCGCACTCGGCCGCTGCGCTCGAGCTCCTGTCAGCGACCAACGCGGCCGACCGACGACGGACCGGGACGGCCCTGGGCGACGGCCGCTGCCTGCGCGGGGCGGCGTGGGCCTCCGACGGCCGTGTGGCACAGCGGGAGCCGGCGGCGGGATGTGCTCCGCCGGGGAGCTGCTGCGAGGCGGCGGCGGCGGCGGCGGCGGAGGGGAGCGCGACGAGGACGGGGCGACGGCGGCGGAGCGGGAGCCCGAGGCCGGCGGGCGGCGGGCGCGGGCGGAGCGCGGGCAGGTGAGTGCGCGGGGTCCGCGCGGCCCTAGCGCCGCCGGCGAGGGCTGGTCGCCTCCTCTCGGTCCGCGGGGCGGGGGCGGGGGCCGTCCGGGACCGGGGCGTGGGGCCTGGAATCGCCCCGAGCGAGGGCTCCGCAGGAGCACAGGTGCTGTCGCAGCTCCTGCATTTGAGGAGTGAAAAGGCAAGAAAATCGCTTTCAGTTGGTGGCAGAGGGACAGACGTCTAAGCGGCCACAGGAAAATTTGGGTTTTTTTTAAGCTTTCTGGGTTTGATCTCATTAATTAGACTGCAAGGATGGATATTATAACATCAGATATCGTCAAGATCAGCAAGCTGTTTAATTAAAAAAAAATGGAACTGCACGCGGGATGAGTTTTCACAAACCCCTTAGGATCACTTTTAGCAGCAGGAATTAAGTGATTACCGGTCTTTACTGCGGCCCCACTGTGGCGACAATCAAGACCTGTCGCTCTGTCTCTTTTGTCACACTTAGCAAGCTCCAGTTTCGTCATTCCGCGTACAGCATTAGTAAAGTACAACTTCTGTTATTTCAGTGTGCTACTTAGGAAACAGAAATGACAGTGTGTAGTGCACAAAATATGCCTTAACAGTTGTGATCATTGTATGGAATATGATTGTTCATTTTTGTGACAGTGCTCGACATGGGGACTGAAGCAGATAATTGGTAGCTAGGAGATCTTTCTGGTGGGTTTCCCCACTAACTGTGCCGGGCATGACTCAATAGATAAAGGTTTTGGTTTCCTCTTATCTTAGTTGCTTAACTGGAAAAGTAAAGAAAACAGCTACAAGAGCTTCCTTGGGGGGCTGGGGGTACATTTGAACCTAGGTTTTCAAAATAAATTTTCAAATGATTGTAAGGGAGGATATAAAATACTTAATTTAAGATTCTGTGGACTTAAGAAATACGAGGATGTGGACCTCATCCATAGCTATAATCTTACCAAAATTGCTGCAGTACAAAGAAAAAGGATAAAGAAGAAACAAAATGATACAAATACGCTAGAAAGCCCTTGGCATACTTGCTTCCTCACACATCATTGTAGCTCATGAAATTTCATTTTCCTGTACTCACTTAAAAGTGTTATTTTTTATCATTTTTTACCTCGTCAATTGTTTAAGCCTACCTCATGAATTGACACAATAACTTAAAATCACTTAAAATGTTAAGCCTACCTCATGAATTGACACAATAATTTAAAATCACTTAAGGAAATACTTAAAATGTATTTCCTTACTACATCAAAACCAAAGAAGAACTTATCCAGAAACTAAAAATAAAACTGGTGAAACACAGCCCCCGATGTAAGAAGCAAGCTTTTGTGATAAATTGTTTCTTGATATTATCGCAAAGCTGTGTTTTCTAGCTATTTTCACATCCTACAAAATGAAAATATATTTATGCACTGCCGTGTAATGGTGGTAAAGATAATTGTACACATACAAAGATATTTGGGAGAGAATTAAATAAAGCTCACAATTATAAAACATATTCCAAGGAGTCATTTTGGTTTTCACTTGAGATGTTTTCTTGTTATTTTGTTTGTTTTATTGGTTAATGTAAGGATACAAGGGCTCCTATTACAAATAGAATATTTTCGAAATGGTTCCCAAGCTGGTTATTTAGAATTTAGAGTGAACTTTTCCATAAAAACAATGATGTAAGCAGAAACAGAACCAAATCTAATTAGCTGGAAATGAGGCAGAGGCGTCTTCCTGCTGTCCTTTCTGCTGGGCAGGTTTCCTTCCAGACTTGGTGGCCTTGTGGACATTAGGAGGAAATTGGAAGCAGCAGGCTGCTCCTTCTAATCTTGATTAGGGCCGGGGAGTCCTCTTGAGCAGAGTTGTCCCAGAGGCACCTGACTGGGCTCTTCAGCTCTTTGTCTTTAGCACTTATTTTCTATGTTAAATCCCTTTCTGTTTCTCTTTCCTTCATAGAGTTTCCTTTTCTAGCAGTTTTGAGAAGTAGGTTTCTTCCTGGGCTCCTCTACACCCTTTTCTTCTCCACTCCTGTCTGGAAGGCTTTTGCATAAGCTTTGACTAAACTGAAGCTCTCTTTGGCTCATCGTTATTAAAATACTGGAACAAATTGTATCTATAGTTTGGTATTTGTTTCATGTGATGCTGAAATGCAGGTATTAATATAGGTGTTTCCTGAATAACTGATATACTGTCTGCATCACTCTTTATGATTTGTCCTTAGCTGTTACTCTGTTTGAGCAAAAGCTAAGTAAATTTCCTCTGTCCTTCTGGCCTGAGTCTTTCCAGGTAGGATGACTGACAAAGGAGTTCTGGTTAAAATCAAGTAGCCCAGGAAAAGAGGCCTGATGAGAGAGGAACTGTGGGAGGCCTGAAGTAGGAGTCAGGCCTCAAAGAGAGTCAGGCAGTGATTTTAGGAGCTATCCAGGGACCTGAGGGGTGGGGCATTACTCCGAGTGTGTGGTGATAGCTGTGTGCATGACTTACAACCCAAGTATGTTAATGCCAGGGGATACCCGGCTGGCTTTGTGTAAGAATCTGCCCTTCTCAGAGCAGGGAGGCTGCACGTCGCTGGGCTTTCAGTGTAAGTGCATAACGTCAATGGCATCTGTTCGCGTGCGACACAGTAGAGTGTCTAGATCAACTTTAGAATCATTAACTCTAGCTTTTAATGAAATTTTAATGGAATTTGTGTGTGTGAGACACATCTTGCTATGTAGTCCAGGCGGGCTTTGAACTCCTTTGTAACCCAGGCTAGCCCCAAACTCAACAATCCTCCTGCCTCAGCCTCCTGAGTGCTGGGAGTACAGGCAAGTACCACCACTGAAGACTCTCTGTGATTATACGAGTAATGTATATGTCTGGAACATTACAGAGAAATATCAAACATTTGATTTGTTATATCCCTATCTCTCTGTGGATTTACGTATGTATGCACATATATTTTGATATAAATAGAATTTTACATCTTTTATGTACTTAGTTTGAGTTCTTTACCCACATTACAAAAATTCTGTGTGAAAACTATTTTTAAGGCTACTTAATAGTACATTCCCCTAACAGTGCACATCTAAAATGCCTCAAACTTTCTTTTATAAATAATGCTATATGAAAAACCTTTGCTTGTAATCCTCACACTCCTACAGTACCTTGAAACAGATTCCTGGAAGTGCAAGAAATAGGTCAGTGAACAAACTCTGTGAAGCCTCTTGAAACATCCCTAAGAACTGGGTTCAAGGAAAGTCGTACCAGTGATCACATCCAGTACTGGTATATGAGGGTACCAGCTGGAAACCATACAGGCCAGCAATTAGCATATCATATAGGTTAATCTTTAATTGTTGTAAGATATTGTCAGAGAGATTTACTAAACCATGTATTTATTGGGCATTTGTATTTTTTTTAATTATTTTCTTTGACATTATAAGGCTATTAATCCTTATTTCACATTTATTATAAATCTTTCCTGCTTGCTATTTGCTTTACGATTTCACTTATGATGTTTCTGATATAAAAATATTTTAAATTTTTATTAACGGTATTTCTTTTTTAATAATTTTATACACAAATACCACATATACAAATATATGCATATATAAAATTGTTTTAAATTCTTTCTACTCCTATAGTCATTTAAATTGCCACCTATATTTTTCTTCATTTTATGTGTAATTTTTTTTTTACTCTGTATATTTAATCTGTTTTTTAAAAAGTTGTTGTTTGCTATACCAGGATTAAACTCAGGGCCTTGCACATACTGTGTGAGTGTTCTGCCCCTGAGCTCCAGCTCCATCTATGTTTATCTATTTAGAAGGACCTTATGTACTGAATGAGGTATGGAGCTAATTTTTTTGTCATCATTGAATTATCCACTTTCTCCTCTGCTTTATAATCTATAGTAGTAGAGTAGTGTATGTGTATACATGTACGTATATACATATATACGTCATACATAAACATTAAAATCTTTATTAAATTTTTATATTTTTATTGCAATTTTTCCCACATTTTTTTTTTTTTGCTACTGGTTTCTAACTATTGGCTTTTGTGTATTTTTATGTAGTTAGTTTTAACTTGCTTTCTGAATTCTTTTATTCTAATACTAATAAATACTAATCTTTCTTAGACTTGCTTCTTTTTCATGCTGTCATCCAGTCTAGAGGTGAATGATTTTGCTTCCTTTTAAATGATAATGCCTTATTTCCATTTGTTGCCTTTTGCAATGCCTGAAATTTTCCAAAGAACAATGCTGGCTCTAGATACTTAAGTAAATAAATGATGGAAACTCCACATAACCAAAGTCCTACACGAGATGATCTATATTTTTAAAAAGGTGGGGATGGGATGTGTGTACTTTATGATCTATCATTAGAAATATGATTAACTGACAGATTCTGGATCAAGAGTGCCCAGGTATGCACTTATTTACTGAACTTTAGGGAAGGTAATTAGCCCTCCTTTGGGCCTCTGTTTCTTCATTTGTATAATGGGATCATTATTATATCAGCCTCATAGGATTATTGGATCATGTGAGTTAATAACACATGAAAATTTTCAGAGCAGTCACTCGTACGTAGCAAGTGTATAAGTGTTGGCTGTTAGAACTAGTTTTCAACTAGAATGCTAACTTAAATATTACAAAGGTAGTTTTTCAGATTTCCAACCTCTATAGTTTGAAAGGAACCCTTAGTTCGAGGAAGGCAGAGCAGAAAGTGCCTCCAGCCTTAATGTGCATTGGTATCATTTCTTATTAAACACAGATTTTGATGTAACTGGTCTGAAGAAAAGTGTGAGATCTCGCATTTCTAACAAAGTCCTAAGTAATGCCCATACTGTGCTCACCAGCCACACTATGACAGGCAAGGGAATAAAGGATGTTGAGCAAACTAACCCACAGTATTTGCCATGCTTGCCCTTCACCAGAGTATAGATGAATCTAAAGAGGTTAGGTAAGTCCTTTTCTTTTTTTTCCAGAAATGCGTATTTGAAGTGGTGGTAAGGTATAAGAAGCCCACAGGCCAAGTGATTGGTTCTAGGCCCTGCCACTAATTTGTACCAAAGCAAACCAGAACCCAGATCAAATTCCAAGGCCACTTCTTTTCATTTAGTCAAAGAGCCATCATATTGTGGGGGACAATTTTTGGCAGATCTGCTGCTCTCCCTTCAATTGCGTGGTTGAAAACTCACTTATACCCACTTCCTTTCACAGCCCTTAGAAACAGTCTGTAAACAATACCGCACAGGTGCTGTGAGTTTAGGTGAGTTCTACCCTAATTTAATCTCATCTTGTTCTTAAGAACACCCAGTCACTACAGTAACTCGGGGAATAATTGTGCGTTTGTTCATTTTTACATCGCTATGTTTAAATCATTACTCCTAAACGAGTAGTTTTCAGCTGGGAGCAATTTTGCCCAGAACAGTCCCCTACAACAAAATACTGTATTATGTGACCCAAAATGTCAGTAAGCGCCAAGACTGAGAAACCCTACTCTAAATATGTAAGGGTTACAGTGTTCTGAGTTAAGAGTAATTAACAGATGTTCCAAAAGATAGGTAAAGATTGTTTATTTTCTTGAGCTCCGCATTCCAAATGAGCCTTTCTCCCTGTCTTCCCAGCAGCGTGCCCCGCTGGCCGCGGTCCCCTCCGCACGCTCCCCTCTGTGCCTGCGGAGGTTCCCTCTCCCGCAGCGCCCCCACGGCCTTCCCCGCGCATGCTCCGTCCCGTCCCCGTCCTCGCCGCGCTCTGCGCTGGGAGAGACAGCACTGTCAAACAGCGCAGAAGGTTCTGGAGTGTGGCACTCACTCCCAAGTCGGAATCCTGGTTTCCTGCTCAGTAGCTCGACCCTGCTTCCGTCCTCCCTTGGAGACAGTCTCTTCATTTGTGACAGACGACAGTGCTCTCCACCCCTTGAAGTTCTTCGGACTCTGCGAGGTTCTGTACGCAGAATGCCGAGGCCCTCGTAGCTCCTTATTTCTTCCCCACCTTCTTTTTCATCTTTTTACCTGGTTCTCTTTTTTGTTCCTCACAACTAACCCCATCATAATACAGTATTTTTAGTACGTGTAATTTTCAGATTCACAGAATTAGTAGTATCTATTTTTTTGAGTAAAGTAGTAAGATTTCCTAATCTAAAATGTCAGGTAAAGTATTTTATAATTATGTAAAAAGCCTAAATTATTTTTTTCATGTAGATATTTGGTTTTTCTTTTTTTTTACTTTTGGGGGTCAGTGATCTTTAATAGAAAAATAATATTCACCCTCTTCTCTACGCATTTTTCTCAGTTTCCTATTCAAGAGAAATGACAAAGCCAAGAGCCAAGGGCCAAGGGGAAAACTACAATACCACGACATCAGTCTTCCCCTAAGAGGCAGAAGTAGACAACATGTCTTTCTTGGTATCTTTTTTCACTTTAAAACTTAGTCATACTATCCTTATCTTTCTTGTCTTGTAGTATTAGCCGACCGTCTTCAGAACCTTTATGAGTTCATGATTCATTGTTCATGTATATTTAAGGGATCTGGTAAGACATTTAAAACGTAGTTTCATCTGAGCAGAGAAACTGAATTTCCAGTTAACTTTATGTAGAACTCTGGTCTAATTTTTTTTTTTTTTTTGCATATCCAGCTTTTTCAGGTTTTTTGTTTTGTTTTGTTTTTCCATCGTCTAACCTCACGGGCATAGCTGTGCCTCGTCTTGGCATAGGATGAGGAAATGATTGGCCTTTTTTTGTTGCTTTCTTATAGCAACAACTATAGTTTATCAGAGTTCTGATCAAAAAAGAACACCCAGTGCAAATGTTTTGAACTTTATGGAAAATGAAAAACAGAATTATTAATACTTAAGCATAATGTCAAGAAAATTAAGTAAATTTCTGTTTGGGTTTTTTTCTTTGTGATAAATTTTTTCTAATCTTTGTGTTTAAGAATTTTTTTCATTCCTTCAAATTAATAAAAAAAAGACTTTTGTTTATCTTTTTGATCAAAATTGTACTTGAATGTGTACAGGCCATCTACGGAGGCAGGGAATTTAAGTTTGATGCCTTGAATGTTGCAAATCCTCTCAGTCTGACTTATTCAGAATTCCTTATTCCATGGGTTTTCAGAGGTGGTAACTTTTAGTAGAAGCTAAATTTTCACATACTGAAAAGGAAAGTCTTTTTTGTTGGTGTTTTCTTATACCGACAACTAAGGAAAGTCGTTTGATTTTGGCCACTTTAAATAAAGAAGCTTACCTATCTTGTGGTAGCATCTAGCATAATGTCCAGACACATATACAAGGCAGTTGGTAACGTCACTAAAGATATTTTTAAAAATAAAGTAGATCTTAGGAAAATTATAAAATACAATTTTGTAGACAACCATATTAATATATTTGATGAATATCAATGAAAGTGTGTGTAAGTTTTGAATTATTTTATTTCTATATGTTTGCACTTAAGACTTGTAATTTTTTAAATATTGAATATAATTAGTAAAAATGAAAAATGAATACAAATTTTAGTATTTTTTCAGTTTATAATCACTTCAAAAACTACTTGAGATCTCTCTGGTATTCTGATTGATTATGGTTCTGTTGGGTTAGTGGTCAATAAGTAAAATACAATACTGTAACTTCTACTCTAATGATAAATGACCAGTTGGAAATATAGTGAATAAAGGTTATAACTTACATAATACATAATACTAGTACACAAAGCTTTATATAGTTAGTAGCCCTTTATATAATGTATGTCATTTTCATACAGTTATGAACATTGCAACTATATGTAGTGTTCAGTAAGCAGGAAAATATGTCCAGCCTTACTAGAAACAAAATAAATGCAAATTAAAACAATTATGAATGATTTTTCAGCTATAAAATTATCAAAGATTAAAAAGATGAGTGGTGTGAATTTAGAGAAAGAGGGCATAAAACAAGAATATGCTAAAATTCTGAAGTATTAATGTGTTTAGTCTTTCTGGAGGGAAATCTAGTATCCAACTAGATTTGAACAGATATCACTGCCTGGACAAACTGCAGCACAAAGAGATTCCGTAACCTAGCGAAAGCACAAGTTCAACATCCCTAATCTGAAAATTTGAGATCTCCTCAAATCCAAAACATTTTGAGCCCTGACATGATGCCAAAAGTGGAAAATTCCACACTTGACCTGCCATGATGGGTTGTAGTCAAACTGCAGGTGCACTAAGAATACTGTGTAAAATTACTTTGGGGAAATATTTATAAGCTATATATGAAACATAAATGAATTTCATATTTAGAGTCAGGTCCTGTTCCCAAGATATCTGATTATGTATATGCCAGTATTCTAGAACCGAAAGTCCAAAAGGCTTCTGGTCCCAAGCATTTTGGATAAGGGATACTCAACCTGTACCACCGGTAGTAAACTGCAGTGTTAAGATTCAAACTAGTGCTTAAAATCTCTTACCCACAAAGCCCACAAATCCCACAAAGCCCACAAAGCCAGTGTTTGGCCATAAGATCAGTTCAGTGGATTGCAAACAGGGTAGGGTGAGGCAGGATAGGGTAGCGATTGCTAGAACACATCACACGGAGCATGGGTGTCACTTTGTGGAACTTGGGTTTATGTGTATTGGTCAAATATATAAAATATAATTCTTACTATGGACCGCGGTCCTGATCATTGCGCTAGCACAGCCAGTGCCATTGTATCTCAGGTGTCTGCCTGGAACTCTTCCTGAGTCCTTCCCTGGGCAGATTTTCATGTCATCAGCTTAGCTGCTGCTTTGTCAAAGATCCCAGCTCTTACTGTCCTGTGGAAAGAACCTCCCACCCCCTATTCCTCTGTTTCACTGTCCTATTTTCTTTTCCTTGTAGCTCTTCTCACCATATGGAATTATATTACGGTTAACATGTTTATTCTCTGCCACTTCCCACTCCTCCCTCACAGGCACACTCTAAGGCAGTCACCCTGAGAGCGCAGATGACACTGTATGGTAAATGCTTCAGAAAAGTATTTTGGCATTTCTGAGCTAGTATAGAGACTATCATAACTTCTCTCCAAAAAGACACTGCTGGCAAAACTTCAAATGATGTTTTTGCCAAAGCAGTGTGTCTTCCCAGGCAAAATTACAGGGCAAAAATTAGTCTTGGTAAAAGAGGGAGAAGCTTGTACTTTATATATGACAGAAACACACTCTCTGGTCAGAATCAACAGAAAACAGACCAGTTGTGTTAGCTGAGAGGTCCCTGGGAAACAGTTGTAACGTTATTGTAGTCATTGATTTGCTGTATTTAAAAACCACTACCATCTAAAGAAGGTGAAGAGCTATCTACTGTAAGACAGGGAAATCTTAACTGGTATATATTTGACCTAAATTTGCAATTTTGTTTTTTATTTTTCTTGAACATAAGATGCCAAGAAACCCAAATGGTAAATGAAACTCTAAGTAAGTAGAAAGACAGCAAATGAAACCCAGAGCTAACATAAGATAAAATTTAGATTAACCATTTCACTTATGTCAATGTTAAAGCATAATTTTCAAAAGGAGATGAAACGGTGGCTCATTAAATATAAAATATATACATATCAAAGATTTTATTTACCTCCCATTAATGAAAGGACCCAGCAAATATTACCGCCAATTCCAAGGGGAAAAAAAAATCAAAGAACCAAAAATGTTTATGGAGAAAAGATAGGGGAAATATATTTACAAATGGACATGAAACTGACTTATTCCACAAGCAGAGAAAGGGAAGTTAACTGAAACTCCACCAGGACAGAATTTATTTGCATGTATATAGATAAGAATAATTTCGCATTGCTATCAATTAACAGTACTATACTGACTTGAAAAATAGCCTAAAAATCAAGAGAGTGAAACAGTTTTCTAAATAGTACACCATTTTCCATGGAGGCACCAGTAATATTTTTCTTACTCTAAATAGGGCAAGAGAGAAAGATAATTTCTAAAATTTGTTCCACAATGTAAATTAAGTTATGGATAGCAAAATTACTTGGTCTCTCCCTTTAGTGTCTTGTGCTGTTATAAAATATCAATTCTATCTAATCTTCCATATTACTATTGAGGGTCTATATCGCACATACTTGTGAAACAAATGATTTACATACATGTGAAAAGCAAAGACTGATTTCTTTCTGATATTCTTTCTGTTGAGGTTATACAACGAAAATTAACCTGCCATTGAAGGCATTCCTGAAAAGCAAATTTTGGTGAGAGCAAGATCACTGCCCCAAAGATTCCATAGCTATCTTTAGTTTTTATTTAACACAGAAATCTCAATTGCTTGTTCATGCCCATCCTCACATATTGTCTCCATGTTGAGTGTTCATTGATTTCAGAGATAATTTTTATCATTTAAAAAAAATTTTATTTACATTAGTACATGTTTGTAGTACATAACGATTACATTCAGCATGTTCGTAACACATCTAAATTCTTTTTGCGTCCCCTTCCTCTGCCCTCCTGCCCTCCTCCTTCCAGACAATTTTGTTTACTAAAGAGTTCACAAAATGTTAAGCACATTTACATTAAGCTTTTAAATTTGAAGAAGGGAAGGATAGAATGATTGTTTAATTGAGAATTAACAATTGGCATGATCTTCCTTGTTATCAGTAAAAGTACCGAGTGTAAAATATTTGGGAATTACATGGACAAAGAATTAAATTCCAAATGTTCTTCTGCATTATTTAATTCATTAGTTATAATTTATTATTACAGTCTATTCAACACTAAGTAATGAAAAAGGCATAATGCTTCTGCCATTTTCAGGATGATTCTGCCATCTCTTGAGGTTTAAATGATTAGCTTTTGGAAACTGAAGTCTTTGGATATTCTACATCTGCTATTTTAAGACTTCAATTTGTCTAACAACCCGGTCATATGATGAAAGTATTTTCTTTATTTATATCATTTAGAATATTAATTGCTTTAACAAATGACAATAATCATTATGTTACAGAAATTTTCCTGTATTTTTTTATTCGTTGTGCTCCTGCTATTTTCCAGCCCTGCTGTAAACTAGGATGCAAAGAAACAAAAATAGGCCCAGATTTTTCTCCTCATTAATCTTGTCCTATAGTTGGGAGTGAGAGACAATAAATCGAAAAGTATGTTGGTGAGGTAGTAAATTAATGGGTTATAAATGCTATTTTAAAGAAGCAGGACAGAGAAGGTAAGTAGGGCATATGGTCAGGGCCATTACTTTAATGAAGTACTCACGGAAGGGTTCATTGAGGTACTAGTTGAGCAGAGACCTAAAGGAAGTGAGAATTACCTGCTGGGCTGTGCCCCAACTTTTGTTTTGACTGTCTAGGAGGATACAGCCAAGTTTGAGGCTGTGTCTTAGTAATTGTTGTAACATATCTTTTCCTCTGTCTAGAGTCTCAATTCTTTCATCTAGTTTGCTCTATATTTTTTTTTATTTTATTCATTTGTTCCTACTGTAAGCAAATCCAAATTCTTTCTGGAAAGATCAAAGGAAAAAGTAAATAATGAACTTATTTCAGGGAGCAAATTTCATCTTTTAAAAAGAACATTTCTTAAGGAGGATTATATAATCATTCCTTGTAATAAATTTGTTTAAATACTTTCTTTCTAATATCTGGTTCAACTCCTTTGTACTAAGAGATTTAGAGATTTGATCGCTTCATGTGACGGGCTAAGGATGAGAAAGAGGTTGTAAGTTACTACTTAGAGCAAAATCCATTTCCAAAAAAGGCATGTTCCAATAAACTGTAGAACAGTTTATTAGAAGGAGATCAGAATTTGTTGTCAGAATACTCCTGCTTTCCAGTCCCAGCTGGCTGATTCTGGGGCTTCCTCTGGAGTCTAATAACACCCACCTTACAGTTTCCTAGTGAGGACCAAGAGCTTGGAATTAAATGTTTAATAAGTTCTTGAACAAACGGCAAATAAGCCAAAAGAAAAAAGGGAGAGGGGACATTTAAACTATAAGGATCAAATTTAAACTACGAGAATTTTTTCTGAAAAATTTACAAATATTTTACTAATAACTTACTCTTGTTACAATTTAGAAATTGAACATCTTCAGCATATAAAATATGTAAGTATACATAAAAGAGAGATGAAGTCACCATCAAAAGAGTATAAAGTGACAGGTCAGAGCACCCACAGATGACCCGTAGTTTTGGCAGGGAGGGAACCAGCGGAAGCACAGCGGGGTGAAGGAGCTGAAGATGTAGAATGATTCTCAGTTGCACTTCCGGTCATATTCACTGAGGTAGGGGACCCTGGAGAAAACCAGATTTAAGGTGAATAATTATAAATTTGATACCAGGGATGTTGTATTTCATCTTTCTGTGAGACATCCACATAGAAATGTTGAATTCATAGTTGAGCATACGTGTCTAAAAACCTGAAGAGCTGCCTGAGCTGAGAAATAATTATCAGAAAGGTGAGAAAAATGTGAATTTTTTGTAAAAGTAAGGATCCTTTGACCAGCAGGAGATAGGGCAGCAGTGTTTAAATACAGGGATTTGTGTATGTCTCTGTCCTTATGTATTAAGTCCTTAAATGTTAAGCTGCTTAGTGGCAGAGAGTGTAGGTTATTGATTTTACAAACCCAACAGGACTTACCTCACTCATGGTACAAACCAACTATTATTTGTTGAATCAAGCTCACTTGACTAGAGGGTTTACTTTGCAAGCCCACCTCTTCTCTGAATCAAGGCTTGTGAATTATCCAAGTTAGCGTGCAGTCATCAAAGATCAGCGATACTCAGGGAGGACGTGACACACACTAAGAACCAGTGTGGTTTCCCGAAAGAAAGCAATCATCAGTCACTCTGGCATACCAGTCAGATGTGTACAGGCTTGCCACAAGGAAGGCACAGCTCTTGCACAAAATGCAGGTGCAAAACTTGCTGAGAGGAGAGGCCCAAACCTTGGAAGAGAGCTATAGATTTTATTACAGTAAGCAGAAGACATCTAGTTTTTCATTGTATCACTATTCACCTAAAATTAAAGCAACTAATATACTCTCATAAAATCAGATGGCTTTATGAAACTATTTTTCAAAGAATTTCTTCCTTAGGAAATGCTATAAACCCACATACTTTGATCTATAAGACTAGATTGCTACAGGTTTTTAGTGCTGTAATGAAAAACTGTTAAACCTTTTTCCCCACTTAGTCCAAGTGATTGATATCTTAATAGATGTGTCATTTAATAAGAATTGAACAGCAGTGGTTATTTCAGAACTGCAAAGAAGAAAAAAATCAGCCAAGTCACTAGATTTGATGAAAAGATCAGTATATAAAACAAGAAGCTTTTATTGTACAGAACACAATGAACAACTCCCAAAGTTTGCTATATGAATGGCATTTTCATAGCTTTGTAAAAAATTCATCAAATTCTTAAGTACTGTAGCTTTACAATGAGACTGACTGTCCTTAGAGATATCAGGAAGAAATTGATGAAAAGTTAATTTTAAAGGAAATTTAATTCTAACATAGTTTTCATATATTTGCATACTTCTATTAGCCGTATGAACATGTTTAACTCTTCAAATATAATGTGGAAAAGATAAATAGTATAAGCAAAAAGAGTTTTCGCAGTTCCACAAGCTACACTTTCTTAGCCTAGTACAAACTTAAAACTCCTAACCCAAAATTTAATTTTTTTAAAAAAGAGTAGTCACAAAGACATAAACATTGATGATTTTTTTCAGTAATTTTGGTCAAACAACCAAACAGCACTATCCGTAATAGACCCAATGCTTTGGGGAGCCAGTCTCCATCTAGGTGGTACCTCAGATTCTGTCGGGTACTTCCAATTTTGCAGTATCTTTGCTTTTCTTGGTTTTGTCCAAAAGGAAGTAAGACTTGCCTAATACACAGATATTCCAGTTCCAATCAGGATCTCATGTTTTTCTTTTTCTGTTTTTGTTTTTTTGGGGTTTGGTTTGGAGTTGGTTGGTTGGTTGAGTTTCTTTTTGTTTTTGTTTTTTGAGACAGAGTTTCCCTGTGTAGTTCAGGCTGGCCTCAAACTCACAGAGATCCTCCTGCCTCAGCCTTGTGAGTGCTAGGATTACATGTGTGTGCTACCATGCCCGGCACATTTTTCTTCTTTTGCTTTAGGAATGAAAAAGTGTATGTTACAGCATAAGATCCATTTATGTACTTAACATATGAATAGGAGGATTCAGGATTATAAATTAACCTTAAAAGAAATAGCAACACTTCTGGGGAGAAGTTAAATGTGAACACAATTTGAAAGAAAACACTTGAGGAACTAGATGGACAGTTATTGAGAGGTGACTAAAGGATTTGGGAGTATGGAAAAAGTACCAGGAACATCGAGACAACATGATTTTATAACAAGGCACCTGAGCACAGTTTTTATCAATAACACATAGGATCCTAGAAAAAGAAGAGGGAAATTGGAGGCTACAGAAAGGGGGTGGAGAACACATGCCTGTGAATTCATGGTTCAAATGATAAACTATGGATTCTAAGTTGCAAAGAGAAAATAAAAACCAAAAGAGTTAAATATATAACTAATCCCAAAGCTTTCAAAATTCCTGTTTCCTTCATAGTATAGATTGCCATGTATCTATCTTTTCTTTCTGTATAATTTGGTGTCTTATTGGCATTTCACAAATGGGAGACTTCTACCCTTTTTAAAAAAGATGACAAGACCTTTTTCAAACAAATTTAAAAATACCTTTTTTGCTAGGGTGAGTGGGATGAGAGAGTGTGTTAAGTGGGGCAAACTCCCATTAATTTTGGGAGAATTTTTAGTATGAACATCCTCAGAGACTCACACCCAGTTTATCTCTATCATTCTTCTCTCTATTCCTTATAGTCTCTATATTCAATCAAAAATTATGTTGTCTATGAAGGCAGCCTTTCTACAGTCACTGGAGCACATCCTGCTTGTGTTAGAAGTTTACTCTTCTTTGTTTATAGTCATTAAGCACATTACTACAAAGGCAAGAAAATGTCAGAGAGGTGGGAGGTGGTTATTTTCTGACCAAGTAATACACACTTTCTCCCTTTACTGGATATAGTTCGAAAACTAAAAATAATATCTGCCTCTGAAGTTTTCTATATGCTGTCACTATGCCAACTTCTCTTGTCCTCAGGGGCAGAGAAGGGATGGGATTAAAGTTGAGACACTGATTTTGGATTTTATTTATTTATTTATTTATTTATTTATTTATTTATTTATTGGCGTGGGGATCGAACTCAGGACCTTGCACTTGCTAGGCAACCACCCTAACCACTGAGCTAAGTCCCCAAACCCTGGTTTTTATTTTTAAGAAAAAGAAATATTTTAAATCCTGATCAAATTTTAAGTATCACAATTGAGACTAGGTGCTATATGGTAAGCAAGCCAAATGTGAACCAAAAAACCATTTTAAACTATTATTTTCATTGAGTAAAGTAAATCAGGTGTTTGAACTGTCAGAAACTGATCATTAAATCAAATAGAATGTGAATATCACAAGATCGATTTTGTATTTGTTAGAAAGCAAAGCACCCCGGGGCAGTGGTGGCAGCCTATCAGCCAAGGGCAGGTTGTGTCATTGAAAGCTCTAAAAGGTTCGCCATCACTGGCCTCAGGCGTGAGAATGCGGCCTTCAGAGCCCAACTGCCTAAATGGTGTCTTCCCTCCCTCACTGGTTGTGTGCTTCTGACTGAATTACAGACTATCTCCTCCTCAGCTTCCTTTATGTTTTGAATATCAGTGCACTTAAAGCATTGCCCAGCACATATGATTTAGTAAAGTTACCTTTTATTAATAAATGTGGTGTGAAATTCATTAAAAATTCATTTAAGCATTATCTGTTTGTTATTTTCAAGGCTTACATGTTTCAGAGCATTTCTACAAAGGTTCAGCTTTGAAGATGAAGAGGAATAAAAAGAAATGATTCTTTGCAAATGACTAAATCCTGAAGTAAAGATGTTTTTGTCAACTACAGAATCAGTTTGTGGTACATCAAACATCTGTCTTATATAATAGTACAGAAGCAGATAAATATACCATATTATTTTTCAGAACATCATCTGACTACATGCTTGAAAGCATTGCTTAAATCATTTTTTGTCCAAATTGAACCAAAATGCCAAAGCATCTTGCAACTCTTAAAGACTTAATCACATTTTGATGTAAAACATACTTATTAATATATAAATGTTCACATCCATGCTAGATTGTTAGCTTCTTGAAGTTAACATATAGTCATTTATCTTATACAATATTAGTACCAAGAAAATGTTTGTTAAATTGAATTGATTCTATAAAATAAGTGTTTTTAAGGCAAAGAATTACAAAGCTACCAAGTATATGTGATAGCTTAAGGTAGTTTTGTTTATTGTGTTACTTTATTTATTTTCATCCTTTGGGCTGCCAAGGAATTAATGTAGGAAGTAGAAAGGAGATGATGATTTTGATATTCACAGAGCATTCTTGATTTAATTCTGACACTTCTACATTTTTAAGAACTTTTCTAGACTATTATAAATACTGATAAAGTTGGTTTTTGTTTTTTTTTTTGTGGTGCGGGGGATCGAACTCAGGGCCTTGTGCTTGCAAGGCAAGCACTCTAATCACTGAGCTAAATCCCCAGCCCCGATAAAGTATTTTAATTACGCTATAAATTGCTTTAAATGACAGACTTGGGTATAACATTTAATGTATTGAATGCAACTAAGGGAAAAATAGAGCTCTTCTACAATTTAAATTCCCCATTAGCTTTCCCTAAGCTTAATGAAAAAAAGAATGAGTTAATTACTAGCTAAATTACTTGGTAGAGTCTGCTGAGCAAAAAAGGAAAATTGCCTATTTAATGGTATGTGTGAGAAATGAGGAAGGAAAAAGAGGAAGCCACTGGTTTTATTCACTTAAACTTTAAGTAAATATTTAAAGACTTTAAAAAGTCTTAGCAGAAGACCCATGTGATTAAATGAATCTTCAAAAGTCAAACTTTTGTTCCCAGAGGTTGGCCATCGCAGGACATACAGAGAACAACAAGGCTCTCTACAGCTCGGAGTTCCGAGGCCTGATCTCAGAGTGCTAGCCGTCAGCTAGCCAGCATGCTCTGGCTCAGCCTTACACACACTGCCCTGCAGCTCACAATCAAAGTAACTGACGTCCAAGAATAGCCAAGGGAGGACTTCCGGAACGATGAAGTAAGGAATTCAGCAGGCTCACTCCCAGCAAAGCAACACTTAGCTGGTGAAAATTATTGAGCAAAACATAAAACAGTCTTTTAAAGCCTCTGGGATCATCCTAAAGACATACAGCAAATGGAAAAACAGCCATCCAGGAAAATCTACCAAATCTCAGGAAGAACAGTGAGGATTTGTGGCATTCGAGCCACAACCCACTCTACTACTCCCCCATCGCGGTGCTGCATTACAGAAGAGGGGATTTTGCACTTCCCCAACCCCTAGTCTAGGCCTACAGTCCCACCTGGAGAGGCGGGCCTCGGGTCTTCCTCATCTCCTCTCTGCCCGCCTTCCAGCTCCATTTGCTGAAGCTGCATTCCAGGTAGATGTGGCCCAGAGGACCAAGTCTCCTTTCCCCAGCCAGTCTCACTCCAGACCCAGCTAGCTGGAAACACTGAGGCAGTCTTCCTTCCACAGCTCACTGGAGGGCAGAGTTTGCAAACCAGGAGAGACAAGCCAAGAAGACCAGGGGCTGCTCCTCAGCCCCAGTGCTTAACGTTACAACAATGTTGTCACCCCAGGGAACTCCATTACTGCCCCAACCAGGGCAAATGCTGTGGAAGTTCCACCCAGGAGGAAAGACAGGCCACAGAAGTGAAGAGTCCCATAGACTGTCCAAGAGGACTGACTTTATTTTAAAAAGAGAATGGAGGACTCTGTGCCTGAGTTTGTTTTTGGAAAGATCTTAGTGAAGAGCAGCTAAAAGGAGGCTGATAATCCCATAATATATCAAAACAGAGCAGCCAGATGATTTAAAGAAAGAGCCAAGCAAAGAATTGACCCACCAGAGCTCTCCTGGGTCACCGTTGGCTCCGAGGCTCAGGAAAAGAAGGGTGCATGTGTGGGCTCAGCCACTCAAGAATAGTCACAGCAGGATGTGGGGTAGACGTGGAAGCTTCCCTCGTGCTGCAGATGGGCTCATCAGCACAGAGCCTCCGTGCCAGAGGGGCTTGAGCAACCTACTCTGCAGGGGCAACTCCCAGGAAGGCAGGCTTACAAACAAGGTCGCGGTCGCCTCTGGCAGTGTGGAAAGCCAGAAACTGTGCCAAGAGCAGTACCTCTCAGCAAGAGGGAAGCCCTTAAGATACTAGCACCCTGTCTGAACAGGAAAGAAGTAAGATCCACGCACCAGGATACCAGTCTCCAAGCCACCATACATCCAGCGATAGTGAAAACCTACCTAGCTATGTGGGCTTAAGCATACCTTTGACCAGTAAATGAATTATGCTAAGCCAGGGGCCACCCCTAGGTCACCGGGGCTAAAAGAGGAAGGGGGAATATGAGGGAGAATGTCAGAGACTGCATGCTGCAGCAGAAATGGACTACAGAATTAGCCCTAAACAAATAGCCCTAACAACCCCTAAACAAATAGGCAAACCACCCTTGGTGGTGGTGGGAATTGGGAGGATTAGCATCTGGTGTTGCTAAAATATATTATCTGAAATATCTAGTTATCAACCAACTATCAGATTTGGAAACAGGAAGTATGATCCATAAATGGGGGAGGTAGGCAATAGATACTGCCTTTGACAGGGCCCATGTGATATACTTTGCCACCAAGACTTCAGTGCAACCATTATAAATACATTTTATAAGAACTGAAGGAAACCATGTTTAAAGAATGAAAGGGGAAGGAGTTGGGGATTTAGCTGAGTGGTAGAGCACTTGCCTACCAAGCACAAGGCCCTAAGTTCGATCCCCAGCACTGACCACCCCCCCAAAAAAAGAATGAAAGGAAAGTACAATGACAGTGTCTCATCAACTAGAGAATATAAAATATAATAAGAATTTTTAAGAAATCAAATGACAGTTCTGGGGTTGAAAAGTACAGTAACCCAAGTGAAAATTATTTCAGCTGGCAGAAGAAACTGATCACTGAACTCAAAGATAGGTCAGCAGAAGTGTACAACCTTAAGAACAGAAAGAAAAAAAAAGCAGTGAGGAGAAACACCTCAGAGAAATGTGAGGCATGACTAAGCACATCAACACACCAATAATGGACTATCATGATCAAAATATATGCACTGAAACCCAAAAATGTGCAACTTGGGAGGAAGGTAGGGCAAGAGGGGTTATGTAGGGTGGAGATGATCAAAGCTGTGTGCATGTATAAATCTGCCCCAATGAAACCCATTAATCTGCATAACCAATATGCACTAATAAAAGATGAGAAAAAGAGAAAGGGACAGAAAAATATATTCAAAAGATATAATAGCTGAAAACTTTTCAAATTTGATGAGAAGCGTTAAGCTATACATGTAAGAAATTCAACAAAATCCAAATAGGATAGGCATGAGGAGACCCACACCCAGACATGTCACAGTTAAAATGTTGATAGGCAGAAAATCTTGAAAGCTTCAAGGGAGAAAAACAACTCATCACATTCAAGGGAACTCCAACAAGTTTAATAGCTGATTCTCATCAGAAATGTTAAGTGAGGGAAGTGAGTGATCGGTGGAGAGAAATCAGAGATCATTAGACTGCAATCCCAGTGAAATTGAAAATAATCCACAGGAATAGTTAAATAAGTTAAAGGGAGAAGGTGCAACAAGATTGGAGTTGCTCTTCGTCTATTCTTCCATTTGTTCATGCATTCAGAATGCTTCAGTTCACGAACTAATGTGCTATCCAGTGATTATTTCCCTTTTTCTTGGTGTGTGCCCTGGCACAAGCACTGCGTTTTGCCCTCTTACTATGACTCCCATGCACCGCATCAGTGACAGTGCACTGCTTGATGCCTAGGGAAAGCCAACCAAAAATGACAGTGTCTCACTCTGGATTCTTTGTGCTGTCTGAATGTTCACAATAACCACTTACCCAAACATCCTTATATATTCTTTAAAACAGCATTTAAACAAGGCAGTGTAGGGCCCCAGGACAGACTCAAAAACAGATTGGACCTCAACAATCCTGATGAGAACCTATTTCTAGTCCTTATGCTGTAACTCCTTCAATTATTTCTGAGCATTGGCTTTATTACCTGTAAAATAAGGAAGTTGCAAGTTGATCTACAAAATCTTTCTAGCCCTACCATTTGATGATCACAACTTTAAATCTGGTACAAAAATTGGAATACTCAGTCCAATCTTTGAGAATTAACTGTGGAAGATTCATAAGCTCAATAAATAGCATAGTAAAAAAATAAAAATAGCATTTAGAAAGTTACATCTAAAAATTTCCATTTGCCTAATCCTCTTTGTTTGATGTTAATACATTTTCACATTAATCATTGATAATAATAATAGAACCAAATTAATGAAGTAGTGAACACTGTAGTTAAGCACTCAGGTTTTGGAGTTAATACTTATTAAAATAAATGGAGATTAAATGGCATAATAAATGTAAAGTTCTTAAAACAATACATAACACATAGTAAATGTTAGATTAATGGTAGCTATTATTTTTATTGTTATTATATTCTGTGGTCAGAACTCTTGTTTCCAAGTGACAAAAATTCAACTTCTTCCAGATTTTACAAAATAGGAAGCCACTGGCTCTTATTAACAAGGCCACAAATAGATGTGGTAGGTGAATCCAAGTACTCAAACCACATCGAGACTCTCGTTTCTGTTTATTTATTGGCTTTATTTTTTACCGACTTGCTTCCTAGCAGGATTCCCCTCATATTAATAAAATGTCCTATATCTTACCAACCAATCAGTTTAAAAAAAAAAAAAGTGTCTCTTTTTTCAGTGACTGCACCAGAAGTCTTAACTAGAGCTATTATTGGACTTCTTGGGTCACATGCCCTCTTAGTGTACCCTTGTGTCCAAGAATATGAAATGTTCTTATTGGCCAGGGCTGGAGCTGGGCACTGAGAACATCTTCAACCAACACCTGGACAAATAGCAGGCGAGAATGTTTTCCCCAAAAGAAAATGAGGTGCTGCTATGAGAAGAAACGGGAGTAAGAGGTAGACACGCAAAAACTGCCTATAATGTCGTGAGACTGCGCAAGAGAAAACCACTAAAGTGATTCTCCCACTCATGCCAAGGCTGTGTGTAGAAGTACCTTGTGCTGTTTTACAAGTGAGTAAACAGAGGTTCCACCAAACTAATGTGTGCAGATTGTTCCGTGGTAAAAATGTTGCATAGAAAACAAACCACCTCAATTTCTATATAATTAAATTGTCATAACACTTGAAGAAAAATATAGCTGAATTTAATTATCATGCGACAAATGGTCACTAAGGTATTAATTATCCCAGGCAGCATAGTACAATAGAAAGAAGTAAAATCACAATACATTAATTCTACCAAAATGTAGTAATAATAATAATAGATACCATGAGTGCTTATTGCATTTATTGAGAGCTTTTTATACATTTTCTGACCTCGTTATCACAATAACCGTGAGGAAGTAGATTCTCCTTTTAAGGATGGGGAAACTAAGGGTCAGCTGTTAAATATTTTGCCTTGTGTCATGCAGCCAATATGTAACGGCAGAATTTGATTCTGTTATTTGCTTTCCAGGCCTGCATATTTTGTTAACAGGCCATGTAGTTTAACCTCTTTATTCTTCATTTTTAAAGGACTTTGATTTAGTTATCCTTAAGGATCCTTCTCAAAAATCCCTTAATTATTTAAGGGTTCACCTTTTTGAGTATCTCTAGAAAAATTCAAATCAATTAGAACACCTGTCTATATATGTTTTTAATCAAAGACAAAAAAGAATAATTTCCTTGTTTTAGTGAGAACACTTGTCAGTGTGCATGCTGTAGTGGGTGCTATGTAACCGCGAAGGGAACTGTCCACTTGACAGATGCTCGTCCACTGGGGCCTCACGCATAAAGCATACGATTTGGCGGAGACACGAGTGATTAATGTTAGAACAGAGAGAAAAGCTTCACCTGCGTTTCCATTCTAGTGCACCACTTTATGTGTGAAGTGTTATAGGATTGCTTTTTTGACATTTGAATTTTAGTCACCACATGCAAACCTAAGACAACATACTAATCTGCTGCAAATAGTTTTACCTTGAATATGCAAGAAGATAAAAATTTCAGTAATTTTGCTATTTTGATAAACTATGAGAAAAGATATAAAGCAAAAACGATACTGATGCTCAATTTCCTGCATCAAGTGTACTCTTTCTGTATAAAATGAAAATGTGTTGCCATAGCATTTCTGTTTTCAAAATGTTATTTTGTTTAAAATTCCTCTGAAAATGAAGCAGCATGAGACATATATTAGCCACTGATACTGTAACAACTGGAGGGAGTAGAGATCAGGGTTTACATGGTGTGGTCCCTGGAATAAGAACATCCAGGGCCATGTCAGACCCTTCAACTGCTCTGTGTAAACCACTGTCCACATTTAAGTCCTTTGAAACTACAACTTTCTTACCTGCAAATGGAGAAAAATAATAGTGCCTCCCTCACAGACTGTCGGAAAGAGCAAACAAGATAATGCCTGTAGAATACTGTGCATGGGACAGGAAGCACTCAATGTCGGCATTTCTGCCATACCATTGATGATGCCACCATGCTGCTCTTACCCGGAAAATTACCAGCATCATCCCGGACACGTCTGTCCCTGTCAGTCTCTGCTCTTGAGATGCAGTTTGCATGCATTGAGCTGAGCAGATATTTTAGCTAACAGCTATCACCTCCTATTGTTTAATCTAGAATTTATAAATACTTGAAAAATTTACATCTGTACTCATGGGAAAATAAAATAAGTATTGATATTATGTTTAACTTTTGCTTTTATCTTGGGTTTTTTTGTCTAGTATATTATCATAGAATAATTCTATCATTCATTCAGGATGTGTGTATTATATGCCTGTGTGGGCCAGTTAGCACTCTCTGACTATTCTTACGCAGAGGGAAATGTTAGCTGCATAAAAACAGTCAGAGAGGGGCAACTGTTCTGAAGATGAGGCAAAGGGGTCTAGGAGGCAGGGAACATAGGCAGCCACAGCAGCTCGGAAGGGTGGGAAGAGTGTCTTTCGTAGAACCTCCAGAAAGAAACAGTTCCTCTGAAGTACAGAACCATAAAACAGTCCTAACTGCTAAAGTACAGACCCATAAAATAATGCATTTGTGTTATTTTAAGTCAATACCGTACTGACACCAGAGCAAAACAATAGCAAAGATAGACACTGCTCCTATCTCATGGGCTTACAGGACAGTTAGACAGTAATCAAATAATCACACTTTTGCATGAAGTCAGAATGCATTGGCAGAGCATTAGGGATGCTGAGACAGAGCTAAGGTGCAGGCTGAGACTGAAAAAAGAGCATGCCTCGACTGAGCAGAGTGAAAAGAATGTTTTGGACAGAGAAGATGGCACGCACAAATCCTTGGGGCCAGCAAGACTGAGAGGATGGGTGTGACTGAAACGGGGAGACAGAGGGAGGCTGATGACGAAATGAGGCCAGAGACTCAGACAGAAGCCAGACGACACAGGGCCTTGTAGAGCACATCAGAGATTTTAGCCCTGATGTTAACCGTCATGGAGACAGCGTGATTGGGTGGCTGAAGAGGGACGCATGGGTTATAGGGGAGCTAGTGGGTGTGCATTGGAGCAGTTAGACTGGAATGGTCAAGGCAAATGTGTGAGCAGATTGTTAGAAGATTATAGCAATAGACAGAAGAGGCCATAACTTTATGGAAATTTAGAAGGTAAAATAGGTACGGTGACGAGCAGAATATGAGACATGTAGAAGAGAAAAGGAATCAAGAATCCCTCTGTTCTCTGGCCTTCCCGTGTGGCCATGGATGGAGACATCAGGCACTGAGCTAAGGAGCACTGAAGACCACCCCTCTCTCACGTCACTGGGTAGAGGAAGCACTACTGTAAATAGGTGTGAAAACCGCTAAGTTGTATGCTTTTTTTTTTTAATCTCTACATAAATTAGACCCAAAAAGGAAGCAAAACGTCCTTCTTTTGGTAGTTTTGTGTCATTGTATGCATTCAGTCTGTCTAACCAGATCCACTATTCAAGCCATAGTATAATGCAGTTTTCCCAGTTTCAATTTATTCATAATGCTCTTCTACTAAACCATCCCAATTTGTCATTCTGATAAATTAAAAAAAATCATAAAAACACCTCAATTGATGGGAAGAAGGGAGACTGAAACTCATTGATTGTAACCAGGCAAGTCGTTATCTCAACTTACCTTAGCTACTGTTCCACAGCAGAGGCTGGTGCTAGCTCCTAGCAGACCTCCAGATCCAATTTCTAACTTTATAGGAATCTTGCAAGTTGCCTGCTGGTAACTTGAATCTGACCACAATGGGAATACTAACATGGAAATGGAAAGCACTGTAGATCTGACAAGTGCTACAACTCAGCACCTCCCCTCCTGCCCCACAGATCCTATTATTGCACATTTATCAGCACCCTGCTCTTTGTACCCTTTAGAACTGTGGTATTTGAGGAGATAGTGTAGATGCAAAAAATACAGTAATGAGGTTGACAAAATCTCACTGATTGAAGAACACTGCCCACTTTCTTTATTGCATTTTCCAGGGTCATCTTTGGATTGTCTGAACCCCTGTTCAGTTCATTGCTGGGCATCTTTGATATTTCTACAGAACTTCATTAATGAAGATACACTGCTTCAAGGCATTTTTGTAGTGATTTTTTTGCCTCTTTATTGGATTGCTCAGATTTAAGTACTGCAGTAATATGGTGGCAGATTTTTAATAAATATTAAGTCTAGTTGATAGGTTTATTGTGCTGTTTTCTCTTACCCACTTCTGTGTAACTTGTACATATAAATAACTTCAGAAGAAGAAAAAGAAAGAAGAGGTAGTAGTAAGGTGCAACAGCCACAGCTTGCTCAAGCTTGTCCTTGGTGGTCTCCCATCTCCAGTCTCAATCCCACCAGCTGTTGGTGGAGAAACTATACCACTTACGTTAACAGGGATGATGTAAACGATTGTTAACTGAGGGGTCGGGGAGTTAGCTCAGTGGTAGAGCCCTTGCCCAGCTAGCGCAAGGCCCTGAGTTCCATCCCTGGCACCCAATTAAAAAACAAAATTGTTAATTAAGTATTGAAAAAATGGGAGGCAGAAGAAAGCACTGAGATGGTAATTTTCAAAGGGCACTCACCAGACCAATGTCTTAAGCGTCTCCCCAAAGCTTGTGAGAAATGCAGATTCTTGGACTCTAAGTCACACCCTGTTAGAAGGCCCAGCAGTCTGCTTTAAAAAGCCCTCCAAGGGAGCCCAATGTGTGCTAAAGTTTAAATACCACTGCCCTCAATACCACAAAGATAGCAACTGCCGGAAGTGACCACCAATCCTAGCACTGGGGCAGCACAGCAAACAAAATTTACTAAAGCTGAGAAGATTGAGGAAAGGCCCCACAGTGCTGAAACTCAGACTTCTGAGAACAGCTCAGGGTTCACCAGACACCAGAGTGTTTGAGTGTAGAGGTGGCACCCACAGGCTAGGGAACCAGATATCTAAGGAGGAGGCATCCATGGCTACAGCCGGAATCCAGAGGCCCCACATAGAGACAGGTTCTCTAGATGCTGCAAGTCTCCTGAAGGACCATCGGGTGTTGCTGCTAGAAGGAACTGCTGCTACCTGAGCAAAGAACTGTTGATCTGGGATCAAAAAATCCACTGAGACCCAATGAGAGGGCAAAATCCCTCCTTCTCCACCCAGGCAGTGTCTCCCTCTATTGGCAGAGCCTACCAGGGAGCCAGAAGTGTTGCAAAATTCCAAAATATGGGAATGCTTTTCATTACCATAATAAAATGCCCAAGACAGGCTCCCATTGTAAAGAAAAGAGGTTTGCTGAACTCCCAGTTTGGGCTGATAAAGTCCAGATGGCTTGGTGAGGGCTCCCCAGGGCTGTTTCACCTCAAGGCAGATGGCATGGCAGGGGCTTCTACAGGAGGATGAGATGACCAGGGACAGCCATGTGGAGTGGGGCACAGGCTTCTCTAACAGTCCTCTTGCAAAAACTAGGGTACCCCAGGAAACACCTGAGTCCCTTTGTGGGTGCACCGCCAGGTGATTTAAAGCTTTTGCCTCCCAGCCCTGAAACCCAAGCTCCCAACAGATACACCTCTGCAGGGGAAACACAGAATCCAAACCCTAGAACTGGGTTGGAAGCTGAGAGATCATAGCTTAGTAACTAACTGGCATGATGGCTTAGTGAGGTTAAGAGAGTAGAAATGGTAAGCAGTCTTTGTATGTCTAATTGGGTACACGTGGACATTTTCTGTGACACTGACTTGTGGATAAGACTTTTGCCTTTACTGTACAAAATTAATCCTTTTAACATCTATTTCTTCTGATTAGATTAATAAGAGGCCTTGGGGACTTGGATAGCATTTGGACAGGAAGCTGTACAGGGCCCACCCTGAAGTCTCCTTCATTGAGGCTGACACTGAAGATCACAGCAGTGATCTTCTCATGAATGAGGACTGCTCGATAGTAAGAAGACACGCTTCCAAGAGCTGAGATTCTGTTCGTTCAAGTCTTAGAGGATGGAGTGCAAAGAAGTCACCAGACAGCAGTCGGGAGTGCAGCCTCCTGAGACGGGAGAGGAACAGAAGAAGTGTTCTCAAGGCACGGTCACTGACCAGAGAACACAAACACGAGCCTACACAAGCTAGAAATGAAAGCGTTAGCTATTCTCCTCATCCTGTAACTCAGTGTTCTGGTAGTCGAGGGGTCAGTCAAGGTTGATTCCACAGAAATCACAGTTTAGTGCTTTCCGTGTTCTCAGAAGGTGGGCACAGGCACAGTCAGCCCGAAGGAGCAGTCCCACTGCGTTAGCAGTGGGTGCTTACTAAATGACGCTCAGAAGTATGCCCGGTATTTTTGAAGGTAGGGAGGAACTGTGAGATAGCTGTTACTGTTATAAAACCTTTCCACATTTCCATTTTATATCTGTGTTTTGTTTTGTCTTTTTGTTTTCTTTTTTAAGGATATTGAAGAATCACAAAACCACACTGGCGAGCCTGTTGCAGATGATTACAAAAAGATGGGAACACTTTTTGGTGAACTGAACAAAACCCTCCTGGCCATGGGCTTCACTAGGATGTACTTCGGAGAGCGGATTGTGGAACCAGTTATAGTCCTCTTCTTCTGGCTCATGCTGTGGTTCCTGGGCCTCCAGGCCCTCGGGCTAGTTGCTGTTCTTTGCCTGGTCATCATTTATGTGCAGCAGTAAACACGGCCGGCTGGATTGCTGGACGCTCAGTAGCCATGTATGTAACAGGTGAAGTTATGCATCTTGGCTTTTCGAAAGCCAAAGAAGTTTGACTTGTTTCAGACTGTGTGCTGGCTGTTTTGTAATCAAATTTCTAAGGGTCTGTTTTTTAAAACTAAACTAAACTCTTAGTTATGACAAATTTGGATATATATTTTGAATATACATTATCTTATTCAAAATTCTCATTTCACTCCTGTGATCTATGCCCACCTTTAGATACCTCTGTCACTATGCCATATCTTAATTAACACTACCAGACAGTGAGCAGGGGAAATAATATATGAGGTCCAAATCAGGCACTATAGCTTTTGTGAAAAGTTCCAATAAAATATTTTAGCCAGGCGTGATGGTGCCCTCCTGTAATCCCAGCACTCCGGAGGCTAAGGCAAGAGGATCGCCAAGAGTTCCAGGCCTGCCTGACCTACATAGTGAGTTCAAGGCTAGCCTGAACTGTACAGCGAGACCATGTCTCAAAAGAAAAAGAAAAAAGAAAAAAGCCAATAAAACATTTTAGAATAAAAAGGAAGTGAACTCAAAAGTGTTAATTGGAAAGGTGCACTACCCCCACCTCCATCAAGTAATCCTGTGTTATTTGAGAAACATTTGTATTGGCATTGTCCCTGCTCAGCCCAAACCAAGATAAATGATAGTTACCATACACTACCTTAATTAGTGGTGAAAATGAATAAAGCTAGCACATTTTCTAAAGATTGAAAAGAATTGTCATTGCTGAGGAAAGTTCTCAGGTTAAATTTTTTTTTTTTAATAATACCTGGGCCTGGAGTGTCTTCAGTATATTATTTGATGTTTTAGACTATTTTGGTGCTACTTACTTTTTGTGAGTTTTTTAAGTTCATAAGCCAAGTCCGTAGTTGGCTGCACCCTATGGTAAAACGTACTTTGTTGTATCCAACGCTTTGCACATTTTTCCTAGAGAGACATTTTCAGTGTATTTTTTTCAAAAATCTATAATTTTATAGTTTTTTATAACAATTGTTCTAAGATTTAAGACAGTATATTTACTATCTTCACATCTTCTCTCCCCGCACCAAAAAAGTCATCTATAATTTACGGTTATTCTGAGAAAAAATTCAGATCATTTTTCTTCGATATCTGTATTGGAAAGTACAGCGGTATAATATAAAATCAGATCTTTAAATTCAAGATTTAACAGCCAGTTGTAATATTCTTCCAAAGCTAACACCAAATCACTAAGTATTTGGCTAGCCATGTTATAAATGTGTATTAATTTAGCAGAGTGAGATTTTATATTAAGGTAAGCATTTCTTTAAATACATTTTGAAAATGGAATATGGCTTCAGTGATCTTTTTGATTTTGCTAGAAAAGCTAAAATCTTTACCCTTTCAAGCAAAAAAGGGTAATTAGGACAATTATCTAGGAATCTAAGGTAAATAGGCAGTGGACATTTTTATCTGTAGATTATTTACCATCCACTTTGTAAGGTTTCTATCCAACCCGGTTTTAAAACTGTATTCTGTGAGTTTTTAGTGTTTTCCATTCTGAAGAAGAAAATGTTAAAAAAAAAATGTTAAATGTTAAACATTTAACTTAGATTTCTAAAGTCAGATAACCCTAAACAAAAATACCAGTCAGGGGCAGTAAAAAGTGTTTTACATTTGTATAAATACAGGCCTTTTAAAACTTGACTTGTATAAAACAAAAGACTTTGTACTCTATCATTGTGTTTTTATTAGGTTTGCAATATTTTTGTAACAGCCTTTATGAGCTCAGTGTAAGCGCAAGTTGTTTGAAAAAGTGTTTTCATTTGTATACAGTAGAATCGCAAGGTGTTCAATAGAAGTCGTGAGAGTTTGGGATTTCTGCATAAAATATTAATAAGTACATTCCTTTCTAATGCTACCTGGAATTTTAATTTCCCTTAGGAATGCAAAACAAGATACAGTATACATAATAGCTCTGGTTCCACCAGTGCCTATTGTTTAAATATTTTACAAGTAAATTTTAATACTGTTATCTAGTAAGCTGTCAAGATTGTGCATCCACACACTGGTGTTAGTAGGGTATTATTAAATTATATAAAGAAATAAGGAATGTGTTGCTGCTCTCCTTTCTACATATCTTATTGGTTTGTGCAGTACGCCATCAAATCTTTTGATCGGATATAGGAGAAAATTGTGTTTATTTGAGGAATATAAAATATTTTCTTTAATGAAATATAGTAGACTGTAGATTGCACTTATGTCCTGAAATGAAACTGGTAATTTCTTTGGTTCATGGTATAAGAAATTAGACTGAAAATTATTCTCAGTTATTTCAGTCTTAAATATAAGCCAGTTAGAGAAACTGCTACTGCCTATGAACAAAGAAATAGAAGTTAGAATGCTAAGGTTATTAGATTATTAATGTATACATCTCCCATAGTGTCTGCTCTCAGTTCAAGGGAAAAGGTCAGGATCTACAAATAAACTGACTGCACATGAGAAAATCAACTTTCATCAAAGTAAAAAGTCAGTATTTTGTAGAATCCGATCCTCTGTTCTGTACAAGTATTTTCCCAGACTGGCAACCAGTCAGATCATGCTTAGTCCGCTCGTGCCCTGGAACTGGCTTGCTCTGGGGCCAGCTTACAGGGGCCAACCGCGTGTATTATTTCATCCTTTGGTGACATCATTCGGCAGCCTACATGGGCTATGATGGCAGTATTCACACCACAGAAGATAGGCAAACCCTACAAGTCAAGGCTGTTTTTTTCCTGGAGAGCTGGTTGTTAAAGACACAGCAAGCCACAGTCCCATTTCCATTCCATAGATGGGGAAGAAAAGAAAAGGCAACATCTTACGAAGGAAAAGTGTATAAGGTAAATTCCATTGACCCACCCCAGATCATCTGGATCTTTTCCATGTGGGGATCAGTGGCCCATGATTGCTTTCTGAAACATATCTCTATTTAACCACGTCTGGTCAGAGAAAATGTCACTCAGGCTCTCACCAAGCCACAAAAGACCATTCAGGTGATCGAGAAAAGAGAAACTTACAGAAGAGCTAGACTGCAGAGTGCATCATAAGTAAAGGCCTGCTGTAGTATGAGAAGCTTAAAATAGGCAAAGGGAGGCACTGAGCAAACATTGAGCAATGTTTGTAGATTGAATTTTAAGTTATTTTGCAAATGTTGATGGATTTCGAGTTATTTAAAATGTTTTCAGTACCTGTGTGTAGCTTTCCGAGGTAAAGGAAGAAGAAAACAAAGAAGACTTTCATATCTATTAGTACTTTTAGTACTAACTTGCCAAGAATATAAAATAATATGCAGGTTCATCTTCAGGACTGGTGGCAGGCCTAGGGTCTTTTGTTACTCCCTGTTTCTCTGCCCAGCACTTAACATTTGGTGCTCCTTGGCGTTCAGCCCAGCAGCCTGCCCCTTCAACACTCCACACAGTGCCCAGAATGATGCTACCACACCCCTGACTGCCGTTACTGTTCCCATGCTAGCACCTCCTAGCCTACCTCTAGTTCGAGCACTGGACAGCAGTAAACTGCTCAGTGACTTGCCTGGCGTCTGCATGGGTCTCCTGTGGCACCTCAGACTCAGCAAGTCTGAAAAAGAGCATCCTGCTCCCAGATCTTTTCTCTCTGCATTGCCCTTCTCAGCTAATGACACGGTTCTCTCCCCAACTGCTCAGGTAGCAATCGGAGGTTGCCTCTTTAACTCCTGGCTCTCCTATACTGCCCACATATAACCAGTTACCAAGTCCTGTCTGTTTTATTTCTAAAAATGTCTGTGATCTTTCTGCTTCTCATCAGTCCCAGCGTCACTTAGTCCATACTGTAATCATCTCACCTGGGATCCTGTCTCAGCGGCCCAGATGATCTCTCTGCATTCGTTTTCCACTCTGTAATTACAGTAATCTTTCTAAAACATGACTCTGATCATAACCTATTTTAATGGCTTCTTGCTGCCATTATGATAAAGTGCTTGCTCCATAATGTTTTTTTACAAGGCTCTTCAAGAACTGGTTCTTTCATACGTAATATTTTTATATTATGACCCTTTTCCAAGAGTCAGCTCTACTGAAAACAATGTTCAGTTCCTTGGAAGAAATATGCTTTCCTACATCTAGAACATTGTACGTGCTTTATTTTCTCTAACCCTCCCCACCAGGCTGACCAACACCCACACGGCCTTACGTCTTCAACTTCAGTTCTCCAGGAGAACTTCTGACTCCTTTAAATCCAGTTGTGCTGCCTCATTATGTGCTTGGTTTTCCACTGTGTAGAGTCCTGTGCATCCCCTCTCGGCATGTCTGATGCTATACTGTAATGGCTCATTTGTCACCTCCTGCATTAGACAGTGGACTTCACAAGAGCAGAGAACATGTCATGTCCATCGTTGCATTCCTAGTACCTGACACAACACCTGGTGTATGACAGGTGCTCAGAATAGTTGTCAGATGAATAAATCAACTTCATTTATTCAGGTTCCCTGTCTAGCCCATTAACAAAGAAGATCTAGACTTGGTTGTACTTTAGAGCTCTTGGATTCCAAAAATATTGTGCACAGAGAGAGCAGTTTGATGTGTATGTTACCATTGGTAAGGTTCGTTCACTTTTCATGGAGGGTTTTTGCAGCCTTCATGTATATGCCATATTGCTACTGTACACTTGCAATTTTAGAAGAAATTGAGTTGTCCTCGTCATGCTTGGTTGACTCACTACTGCTCCGAAAAGGATATTTTATAGTATGTGTGGCACTGATTCTACTCAAATTTCATGTTTTGCATTATTTTTCAACTGACCTTTCTGTACTAAATTTTAATTTTTTAAAAATCTCTCAGCTTGGTATTTTAGCCTCCAGAATAAATTCACTGCCCAATAACGCAGATCTTACATGTTAAGTACAATGTATACAAAATACTTTGTTATTCTTTCTAATAAATAATTCTCTTTTACATCTCTGAATGTCTATCTGACTCCTGGTAATATGTTTTACTAGTCAGTTCGGTGTTGCCAGTCAGATTTGGAAACATGCCTGAGGTTGCATGTTTGTCTGCTCTTCTCATCCTCGGTGCTGGAGTAGAAAGCCGAGGCCTGAGGTGTGTGTCTGGCCTCTGGGGTAAGAGAGAAGTAGAGAAACAAAAGCCAAAATCGACCTCTGTCTCCAAGCTGTATTTCTTCTTTCTGTTGTCTTGATTATTGTCTACATTAGAATTATTACGTGAACTCTGAAGAAGCCCTCTAAGATCCAGGGTGGTGAGTCAGATGCTTACTAAATTTCAGTTATCTTTTCAGCAATTGAAGTCTTATTATTTAACCTTTCATCAACTTAGTGGGAAATTTCTTTGCCAGTTTTCCAAGCACCCTAAAATAGGGCAATTTTATCATAAGACTATGGACATTTTTTTCTTTGATACATTTTTGTTCGATGTATTTTTGTTTTATACATTTTAATGGGAGTTTTCTAATGGAAGAAAAGTCTATATATAATTTACTTATTAATCCCATAGTTGATTTATGACAAAACCTTTAACTTTTTTTCTGAGAGAAGAGGGATGTGTAAAAACTGCATATTTGAGACGACATGCCATCTAGCGAATGCCCTTCTGTGACCTGTCGTGATTGCTTCTATTAGTATTCTATTTTATTAAAAATTTCCATCTTTTTACTATTTAACATATTTTCTGTTTTTAAAGGCACAAGAGTATATGTTTAGATATCATCTATCAACAAAGGTCGGTGAACAATTACAAATGGAAAACACACTCCTTGGGTATTGGTTCAAAAGATACCCTTAAATAAATTGGCCTTGCATAAAACTACAATGATAATTTTTCATAGTAAGTGAAGCATTTGTGTAATTGTGAAACCAGAGGCTTTCAAAGATTTTTAGTTTCATTTGCTCTAAGTGAGATCTTACACAGAATATCCAATTTACAGATACTTCCTGACTTACAGTTTGCAGTAAGTATCCTTACTGCAGGATAACTGTGTTGCAAGATGCAACACAGTTAAATAAATACAACATAGTTTACTGCACTTACCCTGCAGAACATCCGAGCTTAGTGGCGCAGCACCCTGTAAAGTGACCACCCACATGGTTGTGGGACTGACAGTTGTGGCTGACTGCTGCTGCCCAGCATCCAGCCTGGAAAAGATCAAAATCCAACATCCGAGACAGGCTTTCTACTGAAGACGTCTCAGTTCCACACCACTGTAAAACTGAGTAATTGTAAAGGGAACCATGTAGGTCGGAACCCTCTGTACACACAAATGACAGGTGTGGGGGCCGTGACTGAGTGCGCTCCAGGTCAAGCTCCCCAGGAAGCTGACCCAGGAAGCTAGCGCCAGGAAGCTAGCGCCAGGAAGCTCTCTGGGCTGGGCACTGAGGGTGGGAGGAGCAGCGGGGCTGGGCAGAGAGGGTCAGTACACAGCAACCTCTGAAGTGCTCTGAAGCCACCATGGCCTCCCGGGGTTGGCGTGTGCCAGTACAAGCAGCTCTGTTCTACCAAGAGCAATTTTCAGAGAGAGGTGACAGCCAGAGGTTGTCATATGGCAGCACTCCCAGGTGCTATTAAAGCAAGGGCATGTGAGCAGCACGTGGTATCTACTGTAGGCCCCGTTCTTTTGTCACCTCCCCCTCTGTGTGACCTGAGTCTCTTCCAAAAACCCAACTTGTCAGAGTACAGTATGGGGACCAAGAGGTGGAGGGAGGAGGGGAGAAAGGGAGCTGGTGCATGGACCAACTCCCCACAAGGAATGTAATTGTTATGTACTGCAAACATGAACCAATAAAAATAAATTTTTTAAGAAATGAAAATGACCAAGCCATGAACTCACTGGTCAAGAAGACTACAGCTTTGGTCTATTGTATTGCCTGGCCCCTCTTCTGGGAGTCAGGTCCTCAGTTATGGTAAAGCATTAGTTGACTAAATAGTAAATCTAGGGACTGGCAAAGATTTGATGCTATTAGGAACAGTTGAACAAATGATTTCTCTACTTAAAAGGCCATTGCTTAAAGTGGGAAATCCTGAGGTTCTGTGCATATGCACTGCTTAGACCAACATTTCAGCTAATAAGCCCCTCAGACAGCACCTTACATACAAGACACCAGGCCAAACCATCATTATCCAAGCTTGGAGGGGCTCAAGCCTAGAGGTAGACCCATTTTTCTAACACTCTGCTGTGTGTTCGGATTCCTTTCTCAAGTTCCCAAAGCAATTTTAATCCTCAAAATTCTGGAGCATATTTGAAAGACTTTCAATGGCAGAACTCTCTTATAAAGAAATCGTATCCTGTGCCCCTCGCCCCCACATGCAATTGCAACTGATTAATGACTTGGAAATTTGGCCCCAATCGTGACTTTCCTATTTATTTTTAGCACAAAGGATCTCAGCAGCCAGATTTGGTAAATGAGTAGGCTCTTTAAAAGAGCTTCCTTTCGTCTTAGTCCAGAATATGTTTGAGGCCCCTAAGAGTTACTCTATTTGCTATTTTTATCCCTGGAATCTTGGGAGTGAACAAGATCAAGCAAGACGGTGGCCCCAAGCCAGTTACATGCTGAAACTATAGCTGCGTGTAGGCACAATTTTTCCCTCACTTATAGGAAAATATGATGACAATGTCCAAACAAGCTTTCAGATAAAAAGATCTCTTTATATCACATTTGAACATAATGCTTGGTCCTGCTATTTCCCAACTGTAGGATTTCTACAGATCACACCTATATCTCTAAACCCTTTATCTGTGCAGTGGCGATTATGACTGACTAAGTCATTGCATGTTACCACAGTACCTTGCATATACAAAATTTCCCAAAAAGTCACTATTGTTAAATATAAACATTCACATAAAGAAAGGAGTTGATCTTCCTCCATATTCATGGGAAGCTCATATACCAAAAACCATAAACACTGCGGTTATCTGTCACTGAAAGATGGGTAAATATAACAGAGTTCTACAACAAGATTCTGTTTCCAATTTTTCATGACTGAAATCTTTCTGGATTCTCTTGTTAATTCCAACTCTTAATGCTTTATGAATTAAAGTGATCACACAAATAAGGAGGAGCCCAAAGAGTTAATGCACAGAATTGAAATGTTCTCTGTGCTACCCACCTTACAAAGTGCTTTGCTTCTTCAAGCACTTACCACAACACTATGTATTTTCTGTTGCCCCCTTTCCTTAGTAAACCTCAGTGCAAAACCACGCTCAGCAATGCACACACAATTCTGTGGGTTTGAACTTTTGCAAAATGAAATCAATTCTGAAGATAGTTCTAACTTTTACCACATTGCACAGGCCACAAGTATTGTGGTACATTTATGGAATCACATACTGCGCCTGGTTTGTTTTCATAGTGAATTTTCAAACTAACTCATTAGTGAATTATGTTATATTTTCAATACACACTTAAAATATTTGAGCAGATTAAATATAATTCTACCCAGTGTAACCCCTACTCAAAATGTATACACAGGGATACATTCTGTCCATAAGTGGGTAGTCTAAGGTAAGGTGATTAATATTTAGTACTGAACATTATTTCCATAAAATCTTATCTTTTTAATCTGTAGAAACATGTTAAATTCATATTATGACCCTAATAGTCTTTCTTCCTGGTAGCAAACCTTCAATTACATTGTTTTGTCCTGGACTTCTCTTTCATATTTCCTTGGCTTTCAAGTAATTCTTCCTGCCCGAAGAGTGGAAGTTTCTCAAGATCCAATCTTATTTCAAATCAGATGTTTACGGATATGAATTTTTATGAAAAGCTATAGTTTATCTTTAGTGCCATCTCTTAGAATATTTCAAAACTGGTTCTTCCACATTTTCCGCAACTGTCAGGCTATGTTTACATATTTTTGTATAAGATGTTCAGATGCTGCTGCTCTTGGCCCAACACTCATCTGCTCAGGCATTCGTTCCTGTTTGGAGTTGGAAAAGACACTTCTCTGTGTTCGGGCCACCTGGCCGCCCGACCTTCACAGTCCCCTCTCTCTGCAGCGGGCGCACAGGGAGCTTTTCCTTCCCTACCCTGCTGCTGACACCCAAGTCCCTCATGCAGTCTTCCTGGCACCAATCTGGCTTGCAAAATCCCAAAGGCAATTATCTTTGCAATGGGAGGAAGACTTCCATAGAAACAAAAAGAGCTGGGCTTTCGTAATTGTTTTAGATTATAGGCACCCTTTTAGATGTTTTAGATGCTTTAGATTTCCTGCTACCATTTCCCGATGCTGGGTGGTGCCCCCTCACCTCCACCAAACCAAGCAAGATGAAGTGCTGCTGAAACTATTCTCTTTAATGGTTAAGTCCTGTCTTTTTATCAGTGACTGCCAGAAACGCTCACATCAGAAAAATGGGACCAGTGAATCCGCACTTCACATTGCATGTGTCCTTTGCCATCTGGTCAGAGGGCAAGATGGCTGCACCTTCAGCCCAAGGTTCTCTTTCTCCTGAAGTTCTCTATTCTCTACTTCTGTGTAGGGCTGCGTTCCCCAAAGGACTATTGCTGTGCAATCTGATCTTCAGAGGAGGCTCAGGGAATGGACTTAAGACACTGAATCTTGAATAGTTTTGGACCTATAATCATAGCAAAGTAAAATAGAATTTGCTATGAGATGCCATCTGTTGACAATTCTTTAAATACAGAACAAGGGGCAGCAGTATGAGCTCATCTTAGCTTAATGGAGATGCAGATGAATAAAGACAGAAATAATTACAGACATGTACATGTGCTAGGGCTGAATGCACACTCACGTCTTTCAAAGTGGAGAGACCCTGGAAGCAGCAACATTGCAGCAGCGAGTAGCCTACCAGGCCGGGATCTCTGTTCCTAATACCACTCTCCTGTAAAAAGAGCCAAGCCTCCCCGGAGAAATGGATGATTCTACTGCTGGACAGCAAGTGTACAAAATGAGCCTGGAATATCTTGTAGTGCCAGGAAGTGAAGAAGTGCTAGTCACACACACTCATACACACACACACACACACACACACTAATGTTTGGGGAGGGGTTAATAAAAGCCAATTGAAAGAGCTCCCAACAACCAAAGCTAGAACAATCTGAACAGCAAAACATATAAAGTAGTACTAAACACAAAGAATACAAAGTACACATGGAAATAAGTGATACATAAATAAATTAACAGGAAAAAGCAGACAAATTTCCAAGTCCTATAGACACTACCACCCACCGAAACAGTGAAGCACAACTCCACACTCTCTTACTGTGGGCCCTTCCTTTCCAAAGGCTGCCAGGTGAGAGGGACCAGAGCGAGTGCTGTTGCCATGCAGAAGTCTGACAAAGACTACCGTGGCTGGGTCACCAAGCTCATGGTGTCGTGGTGAGTCTGGTGACAGCACGTGCCCTTGATAGGACACAAGCAGAATGCCACTTTACATCCACCTCTCAGAAACTACAGCCCGAGGCTCCTTGGGAGAGAAGCACCACAAACCCTCCCACAACCGCCACAGTCCCTCCAAGTCACAGAGAAACTGTCCCAGACCAGTGAGGACTGAGGAGACATAGAGGCTGCATGTAGTGTGGCATCCCAGGGAGCACCCGGAACACAAAGGACACCAAGGAAGCACTAGGGTCTTCTCAATAAAGCACCGACTTTAATTAATGATCATGTGTCGACATTGGTTCATCGCAGAGGCAAGAGATTAACAACAGGAGACACTAGTGTGGGACCTGCAGGAATCCCTTTATCATCTTTGCTACTTTTGTGTAAATCTAAAACTACTATAGCATTAATATTTAAAAAAAATAATTTCAGTGGATTCCATTTGAAACCTTAGTCATGTCAGAA
The DNA here is from genome assembly GCA_004026905.1 of Hystrix cristata. Classification (NCBI taxonomy): domain Eukaryota; kingdom Metazoa; phylum Chordata; class Mammalia; order Rodentia; family Hystricidae; genus Hystrix; species Hystrix cristata. The sequence goes on from PVJO010011816.1 coordinate 40,887, forward strand.
ACTGTTATGGTTTGTGTCTGGATGTCCCCCCAAAGCCTCATGTGGTAAGAGGTAGACTGTGTGATTACTAAATTAGTCCACTGATGGGTCTGGCATGGTTCTGCTGGGATCAAGAATGTGACACTAGGATTAAGGGTATTAGGATTAAGGGTGGGAGTACAGCCCACCCTAAAGCCAGGCAGCCTGGAAAAGATATAAAATACAGGAAGAAGCTGGTCAGCCCCTTTGCTTGCATCCCTTGCTTACTTTGCTGCCTTCTGCCTGTCTGCCTGCCACCCTGCCTCGGACCCAGCTGACTGTGGACTGAAACCTCTACAAAATGTGAGCCAAATAAACCTTTCTTCCCTTGACTTTGGGTGTTGGGTATTTTTGTCTCAGCAACTAGAGAAAAGTACCTAAGACAGGAACTGTATTATCCTCTTTTCTATAAATTAATTTGTGTTACCAGACAAGTTTCTAACAACTTCTATTTCTCCTTCTTCTTTTTATATAATATTTTATAGCAGCAATATAAAACTCACATGAATACACTCTTGAACAAATATCAATCTATAACTTTCCATGTAAGCATTTGAATAATGTTTAATAATTTTCCAGAGGGTAGAGAAAGAATAGGAATCTAAATATCCTCATACGACACAACGGGCTCACACACAAGAAAAGTGTTTGTCGACAACTAGCTCCAGAGTCTTTGGGTTTGAAATGTATCTCCACACCTGCTGGGTGTGGGGGGCCCGGTCCATGCTCTTCTGTGAACCCCAGAAAGACTCCCAGGTGCCTCCAGAGCCCTAGGAAGGGGGCGGGACTTTGATCTCGGGACAGCCAGGGTGGCCGGCTGTCCCCTCCCAGACGCGTCACACGGACTGCCCTGTAGAGAGTTCCGAGCTGGAAACATTTTAGGAGACTTTCCAGGGCAGAGTCCCTGGATGGTATCAGTGTGGCCCAGCGGCCTTGGAGGACTCCGACAAGGAAGTCTGCAAGGATGCGTCCTGCAGCCTGGCAATCTGCACTCACAGGCACGCCCCACCCTGGGCACCCTCAGTACACCAGCGTGTTGCCTAGAGGCAACCTCGGGGAAAGCGCAGGTGCCGGGTCCCCTCTGGAGTATAAGGCTTCACGCGGTTTGATAGCTGCTGCTGACAGCGGCACCTGTTTCCTTCTCATTACGAGACCTTCCTGTTCAGGAGAGCTTCAAAACATTCCTGGCTGCCTATCTCCAAGACGCTCTCTCTCTTTTCTCGACGGTCAGCGGCCCTAACGCTGCAAAGGTAATTGCGAAGGATGTGCGCACACTGAACGGTGATGTGACAGAAGAAAAGCAATAGTACTCACAGACTGGGGATCGAACCCAGGAGCACTCTACCACTGAGCCATGGCCCCAGCCCTTTTTATTTTTATTTTTATTTTGAGACAAGGTCTTCCTAAATTGCCCAGGTGGGACTCCAACTCGTAATCCTCCTGCCTCAGCCTCCCCCAGTGCTGGTATTACACCCCTTCCCTCTGAGAATCACACTGACCTTTGGTTCCCCTGTTTGTAAACACCAGTTGAATCCAACTGTCAGAGAAGTAAAGCATGACTGGATAATTTTTAAAACATCTTGACTTTGGTTAAATATTATAATTATCATGCATTTTATTCTTAAATTTACATATTTTTATTTGTATACATATTTTACATATTTTACATATTTTACATACAAATTTTGCATAAAATTTTGCATAAAATTTTTGCATAAAAATTACAATTGTAATTTTTACAATTGTATTTTACATACAATTTTTACATATTTTACATATTTTTATTTGTAACACTTTGCCTTCCCAGAAGGCAAAGTGTTAACAGTGGTAATCTCTGACATATATTTTTGCTCATCATTTTTGCTTAATTTATTTTCTAGAACACAGCATGTGTATCCTATAATAATAAAAGGTCGTTGTTTTTAATGAATGCTAATTCTTCCATTCGGTGTATTAAATTTCCTTATCTATTACCCGCCTGGCAGAAAAGTTTTATTTTTTAATGAAATATAAAAAATCCATAAGAAGAAAGTTAACACATTGAGTTTCTATCAGTAAATAAAATGCTTCTCGGAGTTTTCCATGAGTTGTTGGCCTCCAAGATGGAAATTTCCAAAGTATTTTCACTTGCTACTGTGAAAACCGCATGAGCAGTCAGGCCGATCCCAGTTGGGGGGAGCTCAGTGACGCCTGGGTGACAAAGGTGACGAGGTGCTGCTGCCACACCTGGTCTATGGGTCGGAAGGGCTCTGAGGCGAGGAAAGTGAGATTAGTGTCTTGGAATGGAAGGTGTCTCCCACTACACATCCCTTTAAAACCTAGTTTTCATAGTTATTTGCCACACTGTTTGCATACCAGGCATCATTGCTTATAAAAACTTGAATTCCAGCACCCCTGAAAACACTGTTCAGAGAGCTCCCTGCTCCTACTGCTCTCCCATTAGCACCAGGACAGAAAGCCGGAAGGAGAAGGATGGTCCAGACCAAAACCCTTTTAGGGCATGTTAAGCAATCCTGTCTTTTCTCTCCAACTAGCAATAATGCCTATCTTAGTCTAACCGAGTAAAGAACAGCCAAATTTCTTCTTAAATATTCACGCTTCCTTCTGTGATGAACGAGAGCACCTGGCACCCTGCCCACCTGGGCCTCGCCATGTCCTGGACCGAGGGACTGAAACCAGAGTTGGGCCCCAGCCCCGGGCCTGGAAGACTGAACAGCAACATCTACCCCGGCCCCCGAATCTCTCCCTCTCATTTGGGGTAAACTTATGTAGAAATTATTTAAACACTACAAAAAAATTTTTTAAAAAACAAGTTTATATAGATCTTTCCATTTTTGTTGCTGTTTCCAGTAATTTCTCAAAACAGTGGTCAAAGTAACAATTTCTCACCTACACACAGTCCAGGAGAGAACCCTTTGAGAAGCAGTTTGTGGCTTGACTTGTCAGTTGGCTTCCTGCACTGATAGTTTGTTTTGTTTTTTGGCAAGGTGATAAAGGTTTGCTTTTCCTACTGACTCACTCAGTCCACAAACACTCAAATTTACAATTTGCAAAGCAGGGCATGTGTTGTGTGTTATAAGAAATGCAAAGTAGAAGGCCTGGTCCTTACTAGGACAGAGTTCATAATCCAGTTCAAGAAATCAGAAATAAACATGAAAATTTAAGTATGAATCACAAGAGATGTGTTGGTTATAAGTCCCATTCTGTGGATATGATACATAAATAAATGTTTAAAATGATAAATAATTAGATGTTAAATAGACATAAAATAAAGATGTCAAATAACACTTGAGCATCAAGTAGTACAGAATTACTTTATTATTTTTATTTTTAGTTATTATTATTTTATTAACAGGGTTGATTTTAGTGGACATTTTTATCTGCCTGTGGTTATTTTCTTTTTCCTTTTAAAGGGAGATAAAACCCGTCCCCAGGGTTCTGTGCCGCCTTGAGCCCACCAGACAATGACGACATTCTTCGGCTCGCCCTTCCTCTCCACCCACAGCCCACAGGCTCCTCCTCGGCTATTTCTTGGTCACTACCTGCACCTCTCTGGACACACAGGAAAAGAAACTCAGTGGAAGCCTCTGGAGCCATCTCCACTCTGTCGCCTGCACAGCCATCTCTGCTGCACTACTCACCCTATGGCGACCACGGGCCGTCCATGAAGACGGCACCCCCAGAGTTCAAGGCAGGAGGCGAAGCATTTCCAGCGTTGGTTTCCACATTCACTTGAGGGAGAGAAAGCTCACACACCAGCCCTCTGTGGGAAACTTGGACAGAACAGCTTCACAGCTGCAGCAGATGACGCCAAGCAATCTGATGCTTCCGTGAAGAACACTTCTCATCTAAGTGCTTCTGAGACAGGACAGAAGTACCCGATGCTCCCCGAAAGGTAAATGTTTTTGGCAGTATTAATAACTTTTATTTTTTAATTTCTTCTGCAACCACCCCAGACACTTTGCAGCTGTCCATGGCTACGACAGATGCCCCACAGCTGTCCAGGAGACAGTTGTTTTGACTACATCGAGCCGTCTCAGATGACTCCACCCCTCTGCAGCCATCCTCAGTCAGATCAGGGAGGAGCCCTCCCCCACCTAGGATTAAACAGAAAGTCAGACACTGAGCATGTGTGAGGTGGCCTTTTTCTTCCATATAAGCGACCTCCCCCATTAACCCTTAATGGGTCAGTCCAGGCACTATTCCTTCTTATGCTCCACATACGCTCTAATAAAGACTCTTTTGAAGGCATATCGTTGCCTGTTCATGATTTCTGTCTCACAAACAAAATTCAGAGCTGGTACACTAAGAACTGGTGACACCAAACACTGTGTCCACTGAAAACAGCCAGTAGCCAGGACTGGAAACACTGAGGGCAGCTAGCAGCTGAGAATGATGGAGAGGAACAGACAACTGGCAAGAGCCGCCATTTCTAGTCATTGAAACAGTCCTGAAGGCCACTGATAGGTGACTACTGCTCGATTGATCTGCCAGAAGAGCTGCCAGAAGGCCTCTCACACTAAGAATTGACTCCCGCTGGCATTTATAGTTCAGAGATGTAACCATTAAAAAGAGCTGCATTGTGTCAATGCATGATTTCTATCCAAATTGAGCAAAAGACCCCTCAGCCAACTGGTGATATCTCTGTGTCCCTCTCTGTTTCCTAGAAAGTGACATCTAAGTCTCCTCCAGAATCTGCTTCCTCGCACAGCAGCACCAGCAGAGCAGCACCGAGTCTCCTTCCCTGGGCTGTCCAGAGACAGGCTTCAGAAACGGGCTGAACTTGAGGGTCTGTCACCCAGGACCTGCTACTTGCCCTCCTTAGAAACACTGACCCTCTCCTCCTACTAAGAAAAATCGGAATTTAGATGGCCTTTTCTGCACTAATGCTGCCAAGAACCATGGCTCTCCTCACCTGGCCTGCAGAGGCAGGGTGCAAATATTGTTTCTGGTCTCCGAGTCAGCTCAGAACTGCTTGTGTTCAAAGAGCTGCATAAATCAGGACAAAGTGTGAATTCCAAAATAAAACATACTTGGCTTAAATTTTAGTGTCCCCAGCTCCTGATTTCTAGCTTACTGATTTTCTCAATCATAATACCGTGTTCAGGACTAACAATAATGAGACTGCTTAATATCAATGCCCAATTGTCATGGCTAACATTTTCTGATTCCTTGACTTATTTGAAGTCTTTGACTTATTTGATGTATACAAACAAAAAAAAAATTCCCACTTCCGTATTATATACTACCTACACTTGATAAAATTTGATATTTTCTAGTGCTTTTCAGCCCCAAAGACCTTGTCTCGATTCTGTCACCAGCCCTGACTTGAGCTTGTCAGGGAGGAGGACAAAGAGCAGATTCTTTCACTTCAGAGTCAGACAGAAACTACTGAGGCATTATGATTGTGCTACATGTCACTGTGCCAATGAAACCTTGCATATTAGAGTCAATGGTCCACAAGAGAGCAGATTTAATACAGGAAGTTTACAAGTCACAACATTCACACACACAAGCCAGACGCAGGAAGAGTGCAGAACGTCTGTCTATGCACTGTAGACCTGCAAGATCTAGTCAAGGGCTGGGAGCCCACAGCAATGTCCCATATACATCTGTGTCTGCACTAAAAGACTGAAGGGTCTATACTGAACCAGGATATGATGCTTGCAGCAGAGATGAAGACCAGAGCTCCCCAGATGAAGTGAACAGCAGCCATCCTCAATGAGAGCAAGGCCCCGAGTTCCTTCCTCGACAAGAACAGCGGAGTTACCAAGAACCAGCCCCCTATTATCTGCTCCCATTCTCCTTTACGTTGTTTTGGCAACAATCCTCAGGTGGATCCTCTATGCCCAGGACCACACCAACTCAGTTCAGCTGGGTGTCCCTGCTCAAGTTGACCACAGTAATAAGTCCACAACACCTTGAGACAATTGTAGGTAAATGGGTTCCCCTCAAGACCATAATGTTAAGTGGAATAAGTCAGACACACAAGTTTAAAATATCACATTGTTTCTCTCCTATGAGAAACTCAGAATATAAATAAAGAGCAAAACAAAGGACAGATAATAGGAAGTAGGGTGATCTTTTTCAAATAAGGAAGAGGAGCAAGAAGTAGAGGGATGAGGAAGGTAGGAAAAGGAAAGGGATAAAAAGAGAGAATCTAAGAAAAAATGGAAATAGAACTTTTTCAAATGGGAAAGAGAACAAGAGTTGGAGAGAACTGGGAGGGAGAGAAGACAAAAAAGAATTAATGTACCAGTTCCTCATAATGAATGTAATCATGTACTGCAAACATGGACTAATTTTAAAAGGTAGCTAAGGAAATATAAGGAGCCAAAATTTGTCTTCATCCTTGTCCACTATTCCCCATCTCTCATTTATTCTTTTCTTCACTTTGGCATTAGTGGCATTAGTGTCTCCCCTACCCCACCCCAGAGAGCTTTCTTTCTCACCCTATCAATCTTTCTGAGCTAAAATTATGGCCTTGTAAGTTGCCACGGACACTCAAGACCATCAAGACCAGCTGTGTTATTATTTGAACTGGCTCAGATTACTAAAATCTCTTGCCCAAGTGAACCTGGCTTCATAGGTCACCACTGGGATTGCCATCCCGTCTCAGGTCTCTGGATTGTGTTCTGGTTTCCGGCCTCCCTGGTGCCTCCATGTTATAGCCAAAGCAAAGTCACTGAAGAAAAAGGCTTATGACACAATGATATGCTTTTGAAATTATTTAAATTGTTTACATTTCTTACTATGTGTGATAAAAATTAAGCATACATTAAATATGATTATGCACTTTAGTAAGAGACTGTTTTGTCAATAATACAAACTATAAATATGATTAATTAAAAATTATACTACAGGGCTGGGGATTTGGCTCAGTGGTTAGAGTGCTTGCCTTGCAAGCGTAAGGGCCCGAGTTCGATTCCCAGCACCAAAAAAACCAAAAAAAAAAAAATTATACTACACATTTAAATTATCTGGGATTTCCCGCTTTTAATACAGAGAGTGAGCCTCTAGTAATTTACTAAAGGAATTTTAATTTCTATGACACCATGAGATGATCAGATATTATGAACTACAGGTAAAGGAAAGCTACAGTGAGAAAATTAGTTTCGTGAATAATAGTCCTCTCTTTTTGAGAGGATAAAATAATTGAAAGAGAAAGAGAGGAAGGAGAATGCTTCCTTATTTCAGAGTCTAACTCAGCCTCAGGAAAATTTCACAGCAACATGGCAGCAGCCAGAGCTGGGGATGTAGCCTAGTGGCAGAGTGCATGCCTAGCACGTGAGAAGTTCTGGACTCAAAATTATTTATTCAAATGTTAGTGACACATTCCAGAAAAGAAGTGTTAATAGTAATTCACAGTCAAGATGATGTCTGACAGAGAAATCCATTATTATTAGCCAAGATTTAGTCAAGAAATTACTCTCTTCGCCAAAAGAAATAGAATTTCAAATACCTTTTCCAACTGCTATAGAAGACCTAAATAGAATTCCAGAGCAGGTTTAAGGGAACCATGAAAGAAAAAACATTCTTTGTGTAACTACTTCATGTTTTACGGAGCATGTTGCAAAATAAACTTTCTCAGGAATACTATCAACAAAAACTCAGTACTATTTTTTGGAACCATGGTGGAGTGAAGTCCAGCAGATGTCGAAGCTTCTCTAGGACATGGAATCAAGACACCAGGAAAACAACTTGGTGAAGAAAAAAAGAAGAGCTCCAGAAATCAACAAAGAGCCAACAGGAAACCTAGAAGTCACAGAGAAACGATAGAAAAGAAGGAAGAGAAAAGAACAAAGCATTCCTGGAAGCCAGAGTCACCCCAGCACCAAAACTAGACAAGGATTTAACAAAAAAAAAAAAAAATAGGTCAATCTCCTTACTGAACATAGATGGAAAAATCCTTAACAAGATGCTAAAAAACAGAATGCCACAAATTATTAAAAATATCCCACATTATGATCAAGTTGGCTTAATTCCAGGGATGCAAGGATGGTTTAACCTACATAAATCAATACATGTAACACATCATATAGACAGAAATAAAGACAAAAATTAGATGATCACCTCGATAGACGTAATAAAAAAGAAGCCTTGGACAAAATCCAACATCCGTTCGTGATTTAAAGGAAAAAAACTGACAAAAATGGTATGGAAAGACTTTACCTCCAATGGATAAAAGTCACTTACGACAAACCCACTGCCAGCATTATTTCAAATGGGGGAAAACTGAAAGCATTTCATCTAAAATCAAGAACAAGACAAGAGTGTTCACTCTCACCAGTCCTATACAATATACTACTCAAATATTTAGAGCAACCAGAGCAACTGAGCAAGAGAAAGAAATAAAAAGGGTACATATAGGAAAGGAAGAAGCCAAACTACCTTCATTCACAGGCGACATGATCCTCTACAAAGAAAACCCAAAAAGCTCCACCGAAAGACTCGTAGATCTAATAACAATTGCAGCAGAGTAACAGGATACTAAATCAATATACAAAAATCAACAGCATTCCTGTACACTAACAATAAACTCTCCAAGAAAGAAGTCAGGAAAACAATCCCATTCACAACAGCTTCAAGAAAATCAAATATGTAGGAATTAACATAACCAAAGAAGTGAAAGACCTCTATAACAAGAACTATAGCACTCTGACAGAGACTGAAGAGGACACCACAAAATGGAAGCATGGTTTCTCTTACATGATATTCCCTATTCCTGGATAGGCAGAACTAATACTGTCGAAATGGCCATATTACTGAAATTGATGGATTTAATGCAATCCTAATCAAAGTAACAACATTCTCCATGGAACTAGAAAAAACAATCCCAAGATTCATATGGAACCAGAATCAATCCTGGGTAACAAAAGCAAAGTAGGAAGCATCATATCCCAGATTTCAAGTTATATTACAAAACTATAGTGATAAAACAGCATGGTACTGGCACAAAAACAGATGTATTGATCAGTGGAACAGAATTTAGGATCCAGAAACAGCCCAGGCACATTCAGCTCTGATCTTCAACAAAGGACGTAAAAATAGAAGCTAGTTAAAAGATGGCCTGTTTAACAAGTGTGCTAAGAAAAGTGGCTACCCGTGTGCAGAAGAATGACTATAGAGCTATATCTCTCACCCTGCACTAAAATCAAGTCAAAATGGATCAAAGACTTACATATAAAAACAGAAATGCCAAATCTGCCAGAAGAAAAAATGGTAAAATTCTTGAATACATAGACACAGGCAAAGTCGTTTGGAACAGAACCTCAATTGTTTAAGAATTAAGACCATCAATAAATGGGTTGCTATCAGAATATCAAATTTAAGAGCTTCTGCACAGCAAAGGAAACAGCCAACATAGTGAAGAGACAACCTACAGAATGGGAAATTATTTTTGCCAGCTACTCTTCAAACAGAGGACTAATAATTAGGATGAAGACCTCAGAAAATTAGACCTGCCAAAATAAAAAAGACCCAATCAAAACTGGCCATTGAAATGACTAGACACTTCACAGAAGAAAAAATACAAACCACCAGTAAGTACTTAAAAAAGTTCTCATCGTCTGTGGCCATTAGAGAAATGCCAATTAAAGCAACACTGAGTGAATTTTACTTGAGAAAGAATGCCTATCGTTATGAATTCAAGAAACAACGACAAATGCTAGCAAGGCTGCAGGGAAAAGGAACTCTTCTGCATTATGGGAGAGAGTGTGAACTCCTATAACTACTATTGAGGTCAGTATGGAATTCCTCAGAAAGCTAAAACTAGACATTCCATTTGATCCCATTGTACCTCCTCCAGGTGTCTTCCCAAAAAAGTCAAAGACATCATATTACAGTGATCCATTCACACCCGTGTTTAGAGCAGCACAACTCATAATAGCTACATCTGGGAAGCAGCCGATAGACCCTTAGATATATAGATAGGTAGACAGATTTTTTAAATGTGATATATATACATATGTTAATTACTCAACCATAAAGGAAGATAAATTTGAGTAATTTGTAAGAAAATGGATGCACCTAGAGACCATATAATGCTAAGTAAAGTAAGTCAGACACAAAAGCTAAATATAGTATGGTTTCTCTTACATGAGAAGTACAAAGGATAAACAATTTAGGAGTAAAATGAAGATAAAGTGTAGGAAATAGAGAGATTGACTTTGTGGAGACAGTAGGGGGATCTAGAGATGAGGGAGATGGGAGGAGAAGATGTGCAATATATATGTACAAATTCCCTCATGAATGTATTATGTATCTTGAACAAATACTAATTTTTTAAAGGAAGAGGGAAAAATCAACACTTATAGTGATTTTGAAACCATACAAAGAGACTGGTACTAGGCAGAAAATAGGATCAATAGCAGTCAAACAATACAAAAAGAAAATGAGATCAGGTTGGACAGGAAAATGGACCATTAGGAACGTAAAGCACACACAGATGTGTGTGTGTGTGTGTGTGTGTGTGTGTGTGTGTAAGCATTGGTGGGGGTGTGTATGTTTATGTGTATGTGTATAACTCAAAGATTATACCAGATACTGATAAAAATTGCTTCTGAAACACAGCAAGAAAGGAAGACTGTATGTCCTTTTGATTTGGGTCTGTTTATGTTAACTAGCTTTAAAAAAAAGTAAATTATTTTAAAATGTATCAATATAGTATCTGAAAAATTCATATCAACATGTTAATAGTGACTATTTCTGAAGGATATGAGACTGGTTGTTTTTCCCTGCTCTTTTGTATTTTTATGTTTTTTAAATTTTCTATAATATGTGAGTATTAACCTTATGACCACAAAAATAGATGTTTTTAAATTTCTGTAACAACACAGAAAACATAATGTGCAATGAATACATCAAAATAAATAAAACCAGTAATGTCAACATTCCTATGTATACTATTGTTATTTGCTTTCTACAATTTAACGAGTCAGCAATATAGAAAACTGTGGTCCTCATTCAGCAGTACTCATTCATTTTCAACTAATATCTTCTATTTTCTTTGTAATTCCACATCTTAAGGAGGCCACACTGTATTGGTCCAGACATTTGAAATAAGCAGTCCCAACTCCTGAAAAGTTGGGTGTCTAGGAAGTTCTAAAGTTCTAAAGTGGGAAGTTCTTAACACCAATACAGCTGATTTCTACATAACACCTACTCAAGATTGGACCTAGATAAGTGGATGCAGCCAACATAAGAATAATAGATAAACTACAAGTTCATACACAAAACATCTTCAAACTTTTATATTTGTGGCTACTGATGTTTTGACTAATAGGAGACAGGAGAGAGTTTTAAATTATTTTCATTATAGAAAATATGAAAAGATGCAAAAAGAACTTAAAATAGGAGTTGGGGATTTAGCTCAGTGGTAGAGCACTTGCCTGGCAAGCTCAAAGCCCTGAGTTTGATCCCCAGCACCTCCCCCCACCAACAGTACTTAAAATAATACTCAACATCATTAGTCATTAGGAAATGAAAGTTAAAATAATGAGATACGAACTCACACACATTAGGATGCTGCAATCACTAACAGACAATGACACATGCTGAGTTATGACAAAATTTGAACCTTCACACATCACTGACAGGAATGTGAAATTATGCAACAGCCATGGAAAACAGTAGTTGCTCAAAGAGTTAAACAGAATTCTGCATGACCCAGCAGGTGCGCATTGCCATATATACTCAAGACAAATGAAAACATGTCTACACAAAAGGTTGTGCAAGAATATTCATAGCAGTATCATTCATAATCGGCCCAAAGTGGAAACAACCCCAAACTCCATCAAGATGGTGAGTGGCTAAACAAAAAGAGGACTGGCTACATAATGGCTATTACTCTGCCCAAAAGAAGAGGGACACAGTACCAACACGCACTACAACATGGATGAGCCTTAAAATATTACACTAACCGAAAGACACCAGACACAGAAAGTTACATATCTTTTGGCTTCATTTACAAGCATGTGAAGTGTGCAGATTCACCAAGTAGATGAGTGAGTTCCAGGGACACAGGCAAGGAAAGAATGAAGGCAACAGCTACTGAGTCTGAGTTTCTTTTGGGCATTATGATAATATGCGAAAAAGCTTCTGAATTGTATAATTTAAAGGCATTAATTATACAGTACGCAAATCATACCTTAACGATTTTTAAAAATGCCTTAATGAGTTGCATGTCTAAAGTCAGGGTATCAAACTGGTCCTGTTTATTGAGCGGTGGCCCTAAGGATCACATGGGCTGATTCTCTGCGAGACCATGCTGTGATTACCGCTTATTAAACAGCACACAGAAGCTAAGCCACCTGGCTACATTTGAAATCTCAGAGAGATGCTGACGTTCACATTTTACTCTGGAGTCTATCACCAAAAGAGAGGTAGTGGGACACAGAAATTTTTAAAAATGCTTTTTTCCATAGACTTTCACTATAGTAGCACAGTGAGTCTGGCTATTTTTAGAGTTTTTATTACCAAGTTTGAACTTCCTTACAGTGAAAACTTATTGTATTCAGTTGTCTTGAATAGCAAATTAGACTCTTTCCAATAAGCCTTTAACAGTTTGCATGAAAATGACTAAAGTCTTACTTCTAATATCCATTAACACGTCTCCTATATTTTGCTCGCATATTATGCAGTCTGTATACAATGTTACCTATTATAACTCACACATTATTATGACTAACCTTAATATGAGAATTGTTTTTTAATATTGAACATGTGTACTACTTACCAAATTGTTAATTATTTGAATATATTACTGGCAGATTGGAACGAAGAGCTCTAAATTCTGTGGAGTTTTCTTATGAACCACTTGGTTATTTGTTAATCTAATGATAAGAGGACAAGCTCACTAACAGTTCACGACCCCTCATTTCCCACTGCCTTCTTTATACTCATGGAATACTCATAATTTTATGTAGAGTGTTAATTTTAAAGTTTTTACTTTGCATTTCAATAGGAAATTTCATCCCAATAGACTATGTACTATAGCCATGAATTAGTTACCTGCTGCTGCATAACAAATCAGCCCAAGTTACTTAAAAAAAAAAAAAAATTCCCCAAAACACCTTCCTTGGGGCTGAGGATTTAGCTCAGTGGTTAGAGTGCTTGCCTTGCAAGCACAAGGCCCTGAGTTCAATCCCCAGCACCAAAAAAAAAAAAAAAAAAAAAAAAAAAAAAAAAAAAAAAAAAAAAAAAAAATTCCCCAAATCAGCCCAAGTCATAAAGACTTAAAAGCATGCGTTAAGCCAGTTTCTGTGGGTCTGGGTCACAGAGCCTCTGAACCGGGCGCTCGAGCCCAGGCGCTGTCACAAGCTTCCTGGAGCGCAGAGCCAGAGGGTGAGGCTCACACTGGAGGGCCCACCTCCCAGGCACAGCCGTTGGCAGGAGGCCTCAGTTCTGGGTCAGCACCACAGAGAGCCCATGGAAGAGCCACGATGTCTTCTACCACAGTCTTGGAGGTCACATACCGTCACTTCCATTGCGTTCGTTAGAATTTAACTGCTAAGTGCAGCCTACACTCAAGAAGAAAAGGGATTAGCCTTCACCTTTAGAAGAGAGGAATGACAAGAAATTCACGGACACATTTTTAAATCTCTACAAATTCTTTAAATCAGTTGATCAGCATGTCTGTAGTTAGTCCTCCAAAAATAAACCTCGTATATGTAGCAGTTAAGCTCCAATTTTTACTAGACTAGCTTTGGAAGCTCTGCAATGGAGTTCTACATCTCACGTTTGGGTTTTTGCTTCTCCCCTTCGTATGTCGTTATGTTCTGTAGGAAAAAGCCAAGGATTAAGACTAAGAGACTACAGAAGCACATGGGGATTCTCATCAAATACCCATGTGCTTTTGTGTTTCATGGCCTTCCCGTGATTAGGTCGGCGCTCTTGAACAAGTTCTGGCTAATGAAATGTAACCGGAAGTGATGAGCGTCATCTATCGCTGCAACAGTTTGGTCCTCAGTCGCCTTTTTCGGTCCCTCATTTTTTCTCCATGGCAACTTTGAACATCCATGTTCCAGTTAGTGGAGCTACAAGAGGAGAAAGGTGTCGGTTGTTGGCAAACTGTGTTGTGAGTGAGAAGTAAAATTTTATTCTGTTAAGTTAGTAAAGTGTGGGGATTCCTCTCTCATTCAGCATAGCATAGCAGAGGTGGCTAATTCTGACTGCTCTGTTCGAGTTGAATATTTAGAAGTATACTTGCCTTATGTACTGCACAACTGTTATCCTTATTAGAAATTAAGATAATTCCAAATAAGAATTAATAATAGCAACTGAGAGTGGAGCCTGGTACTGGAAAGCGTTTAGCTGTGATCTGATTTTAAACAAAAAATAAAATAAGCCTCAAGCACAAAGAAACCTTAAGCATGAATTAATGGTGTCACTTCAATCTCCAGAGAATCCATACAATAAGAGAAATGGTGAAAGAAGTTCGCAATTTACATTATATTCACTCTAAAATGATATTTCTAAAAGCCAAATCTAAAACTTAAAAAATAATCATGAGAGAAAGAAACAGACAAAAGCATATTCCTAATCTTTGGAGGCTGAAATCTAAGTTAATATTTTATGCATGACCAGACTTAAGGCTTCGTGCATACTGAATAATCTAAAATTAAATCCCTAAATCCGAGTATGATATTTTTGGCCATCCTGTCCAAGGCGTCTTGGGGTAGCAGAAGATAGACTGGATGTGGGAGATGAGGAGATGCTGGTCAAAAGAACAAGCGAAAGACTTGGGATTCAGAGAGCTATGAACAAAGGAAGAGCAGACATGACTAGGTTATCTTCAAGAAAAACAAATAATGAATTCAATTCCTCAAAAAAGGAAAAAAGACGCAGGGAGTGTGTTATTTTCCTTTGTCACCTGCAGGTGGCAGCTCCTGCTAAACACAGACACCGGATGTGCGGGCCAGGTTTCCATTAGCATCACCCCCTCCTTGTAGACAACCCTGGAACCGAATCTCCATTCTCAATTAAAGGGAAAAGAGGAGCCAAAGTTATATTTCTGACACATCTCAACACTGTATTAAGATAAGAATGTTTAGCAGTAGCTTTAATTCCAAGAAAAATGGAAAACAAATACCTTCTGAGAGTATAATGGAAATGAAACAACAATCTTATCTATATTTCTTGCGGCATAGCAGATCTCAGTTGCTTCTTGGGCTCCTTGAGGTAGTGTGTTGTTTGTTTTGCTTTGTTGGTTTTGTAAATTTTGAGTTGTCTGAATTTTTTGGATAAATCATGAAAGCCAGAATTGGGTGAATTGGACATAACATTGTACCACATATATAAAAACTACGAAGCTTACACAAAGATCACTGTACATCTTTGAAAGATAGTGTGTCTCCCATTAAGCATCAGGAGGGTGTATTGGAAGGACACAAATTACAGGCATTGATTCTCGCATCTATGGAGGACAAGTAATGGGATTAGAAGCAGAAGATTAAAGAAGAAAAAGTGCAAAGTAGATTTAGAGGCATTCCAAGTATTTCATGATTTTAATTGATTTTGATTAATTGTGCTTTATTTTTGTACAGTGATCTTATGTCCTCAAATTTTTCTGTATTCACTTAGTAGATATTTTGGTGGCGGATTTTCTGTGTAGCTGACCATGTCACTTTTTTAATAAAGACAAGGAAGGTCTATTGGCTATCTGCATACTTATTATTTCTTTTTCTTGCCTTATTTCATTGACTGAGAGCTTCTAGCTTAATAAAAGTATTGAAGAGAAACTTGGCCAGCTTCTTGACCTTAGCAGAAAAGTAGTCACTCTTTAGGCATTGAGTATGATAGGAATAGGTATTTTAGAAACTCACTTTATCAGGTTGAAAAAGTTCCTGTCAATTAGAGCTTGCTAAAATTTTTTACCATGCATGTGTGCTAAGATTCATCAAATGCTTTTTTCCAATATCTATTAAATCTTATATGCTTTTTCCTTTTACTAATGTGGTAAATACTTTTCCACATTACTTTTTTCTACATTCTCCATAATGCTTTTTCCTTTCTACTGATGGTAAATTATACTATTAACACAAACCAAATTTACATTCCTAGGATAATTTAACTTGGTTATGATGCATTATTTTGTTTATATATTATTGGATTTGATAAGCTAATATTTTGCTGAAGACATTTGTATCTATGCTTATGTGGTACATTGGTCTTAAATTACCCTTTTTTCCTTCAAAGTCTTTGATGCA
Organism: Hystrix cristata; assembly: GCA_004026905.1. Classification (NCBI taxonomy): domain Eukaryota; kingdom Metazoa; phylum Chordata; class Mammalia; order Rodentia; family Hystricidae; genus Hystrix; species Hystrix cristata. The sequence goes on from PVJO010011816.1 coordinate 57,113, forward strand.
GCAGTCAGAGTTATGCAGACCTCACCTTTATCCACAGGTCTCATTGCACATTATCAATCACTTACTGGACTTTTTATATTGCTTTGAATTTGCCCCTCAAACCCATATGTCTGAAATAGAGAGCATGTAATTTATGGCATCCCATACCAGAAAATGGAAAGATATCCCATGCTCCTGGGTAGGAAGAACCAACATAGTGAAAATGGCTATACTTCCTAAACTATTATACAGATTTAATGCAATTCCAATCAAGATACCACCAACATACTTCACAGAATTAGAAAGGACAATCATGAATTTCATCTGGAACCAAAAGAGACCCAGAATAGCAAAAACAATCCTAAGCAACAGGGGAAAGGCAGGGGCATCACAGTCCCCAATCTAAAACTATACTATAAAGCTACAGTGATAAAAACTGTATGGTACTGGCAAAAAGACAGACCTGAGGATCAATGGAATAGATTGGAAGATACAGAAACAATGCCAAATGCACTCAAATACCTCATCTTCGACAAAGGAGCCAAACATCTTCACTGGAAGAAAGATAGCCTCTTTAACAAATGGTGCTGGACAAATTGGCTTGCCACATGCCAAAAACTAAAACTAGATCCATGCCTCTCACCATGCACTAAACTGAGATCGAAGTGGGTCAAAGATCTAAACATTAAAACAGAAACACTAAATTTACTGGAGAATAGAATAGGAAGAACCCTTGAAGACATAGGGGTTGGGAAAAAATTTATGGACAGAACCCAGACTGCACGGGAAACAATACAAAGAATCAGTGCTTGGGATCACATGCTATTAAAAAGCTTTTGCACAGCAAAAGAAATCACCAATAGAGCAGGACGAAAAACCACGGAATGGGAAAAAATTATTACTAGCTATCCATCAGACAAAGGTCTAACATCTAGAATATATAAAGAACTCAAAAAAATTAAACCTCCCAAATTTAAAGACCCAATCCAAAAATGGGCAACTGAAATGAATAAACATTTCTCAAATGAAGAAATAAAAATGGCAAATAAATATATGAAAAAGTGTTCAACATCA
>PVJO010011817.1:0-58150 GCA_004026905.1 Hystrix cristata
TTTTTTTTGGCCCCGTGACTTGACCCCAAGGCCCCACGCACACTGGGCAAGTGCACTATAACTGAGTCACACCTTCATCCCCTTTTTAATTTTGAGACAGAGTCTTGCTAAATTGCTCATGCTGGCCTTGAACTTGTGATGCTCCTGACTCAGCCTCCCAAGCAGCTGGGATTACAGGTGCATGTCACCACATCAGGCAACATTTTTATTTTTAAAAATGTATCTTGGGCTTCTTTCCTTATTGATGCATGAGACCCACTTATTTCTCTTCAGTCATTTAAGAAGTATTTATTAACCGCCATGTGTGGGTCCCTGCTTATCTATCACAGATTTAATGAGTATTACCATATTCCAGGCACTGTGCTACCCTGGGTTTGGTTCTTCGACCCCAGCACTACTGACATTAGGGCCAGATAATTACTTGTTTTTGAGAGGAGGCGAACCCAGCAGAGGATACTGGGAAGAACTGCTCTTGAGTCAGAAAGAAAACCAAGCGAGTGTGAAGTGGAGAAAGCCATCTAGTAGCTTTATAATATTCCGCCATGTGGATGGACGACCACATCTGAGGCCATCTCCTCCTTGTGGACATTTCATTGTCCTGAGTTTTTGCTGGTATAAACAACACTGTGATGAACATCTTCATACATCTCTCCGCACAAAACTTCATGTACGCCCATGAACTAAATTCCTGAAAGAAAATCTGCCACCATCAAAGATATATGTCTTTAATCTTTGGTAGAGATTGCTAAATCGCCCTGCAAACAGTTAATAAAAATACATAGAGAGAGCCTGTTTCTCCCCACCTAGGCAGCACCAGATCTTCTTGAAACCCTTAGCACAAAGTGGGTAGAAATGGGAACGTGTTAGGAACCGGCCCCTGGCCTTCCTGGCCATAGCAGACCACTCCCGGAGCATCGCCTCCTGGAAGGAGCCCCAGGACCACCCAGGAGATGGTGGAGGGTGGACAGAGAAAGGGCTGGAAGGGGAGGCACTTGTCTGTCTCTTCTCCTGCATCCCCTGGGATTCCCTCACATTTTTGCTGAGCATGCAAACAATTAGCCCCTCAGAGTCTGACGGAGAGTTGTTCCCCGGTCCCCCAAACTGGGCTCCGAAGGGGCTCAAGTCCCTCCAGTGAAATGACTGAGGACACCTCCCATAGACTTTCCATTCCCTCTAGGTTACTTACAAAGCTTAACACGATGGAAGTGCTATGTAAACAATCGCTACACTCCACTGCCCAGGGAATAATATGAAAAAAAAATGTGTCTGTACATGTTTAGTACAGACACATTTTTTTTTCAGATATTTTCAATCCTTGGTTGCTTGAATCTGTGGATGTAAAATCTGTAAATGTGGAACCCTCAGACTTGAGGGCTGACTCTATTTATGCCAATATTAATTGTACAAATGCTTAGTGTAAAGATTCCGGGGCTCTAGGTTGGATGTGTCTGTATTTTAATACGCAACCAGAAAGAATCTTATCTTCCTCTTTACACGCTCACCAGAGAATGTTCTTTTCACTCCACTTATGTGCATATATGCACGCACACATGCATACACACACACATACACAGTTTGGTCAGGGTCTCTACCCCCACGTGAGCTTGGAATAAGCCAGTATGTCCTTCCAAACAGTCTGGAAATACTTCCTCAGCGTTTGTTTGTTGGGGAGAAAAAATGGTTTCGTATGTGCAAAAAATTACTTCTTTTTAATCCATAAAACTCTATTCAACCAGTCTTGGTGGTACAACACCCATAAATCCCAGCTGCTCGGGAGGTTGAGACTGGAGGGTCATCAGTTCGAGGCCGCCTGGGCAACATGACAAGTGCTCTTCTCAAGCAAAACAAAACAAAATAAAAGTCCCTATTCATTTAGCCATTCATTAAATAAACACTTCTGAACACGTCCTGCGGATCAGGGTGGGCAGAGACAGGGTGAGCATGATAGCGCGAACTTGTATGGATATATTTACAGAGCATCGGTCAAAACATGCTTCAGACTCTATCTTCTTCACTTTGTGCAGAGTGCAGGGGACAGAAAGACGGGCAAAGCCAACCACAGCTCTGAATGCAAGGACACTGTGGTGAAGTGGAGAGGAGGCCTCCAGCTCCCTAACAAATCCACAGCTAGGAGGGCGATGGATGTGTGAGGGACCGGAGCCATCCAGGGGTGGGGGGCCCAACCCAATGGGGTCGGGAGGTGGGGTCAGGCAGGATGCCCTGCTGAGCAGGCATCCAGGAAAGGCCTGAAGGTGGCACAGGCCCAAGAGGCAGGAGAGGGACAGGAGGGAGATGGGAGGCAGGAACAGACCCAGGAGATACTTGGGAAGTAACATCACAGTGGGGCCGAGAGGGGGGGGAAATGGGACTTGGGTTTCTGGCTTCTGATGCAGCCCTCTCAAAGAGTGGAAATACTGGAAGAGCCCTGGTTACAGCCCCCGAAAGCAGCACCATATTTGAGCTTATTTGGACTTTGATGTTCCAGCTTTTCCATCACACGCAATTTGCCTAATTTGAGTCACTCTCCCTAAGGATAGAGGTAACTTACATGGTTATGTTTACAAATTATTCTTAAAATACAGTGCAAACTCCTCCAGCCTGACTCTCATGCCAGCAAAACCTTATCCCGTTGTCTGTACTTCTTGTTCCTGTTCCACTTTTTCAATTTTCTCCTGCTATTTTCCAGACAAGACGATTTCCCAGAAGGCTCAGGAAAGGGTTTGGAGCTGGGAGAAGGGAATGACGTGGTTGCTTCTGGCTATCAGCACCGCACTGTGAAGACTGACTCCGAGTTTTGACTACTTGGGGTTGGAGACCTCGAGGCTGGCAGAAATTACACATGACCTCGGAAAAGCGCTGTGCAGAGAGAGCTCAGGAGAGAAGGCACATTTGCCGTCTCCTCAGATGACCCACGTAGGCAGGCGAGGGGTCAGTGCAAACTCTGCAGTCCTTTAGGAGGCACCCCTTGAAGACCGGAGTTAACTGGACCCATATGCCCACCTCGTCTCCGGGGCATCGTCCCTTATCTCCAGGACTTGTGGCAGTGCCCGTCCACAGGGAGTATGCAGTAAGTATCTGCTGAGTGAATACGAAGATGCCTTCTCTCTCGTTTATACATCTTTGTCTGCTTCTTCCATCACCACAGGTGTTTAGGGCAGGCAGCTCTGCCCTTGCCTTGAGTGTCACTCAGTAAGAGAAGGGCACAGGGGAGGGGACAGCTGAGGGGAGGGTCCATTCAGAGGGAACAATGCCTTATCCGTGGGCAGCCAGCCAGAGCTCCTCAATTCCAAGAGGCACAATTTGTTCACAGTTTAAGAAGTCTGAGTATCTGAACAGGCCTTCCAACTGATATAAACATTTAAAAGGCACTGCTTTTTTAATTCCTCCAAATAGCTAGGATAAAGTCGATGGTCTGTAATACAGTTGATGGAAATGTGCAATAGAATTATTTTAAAAGCATTGCCACATCACCTGTCAGTCAAACAATTTTCTTGCATCCACCCTACAAGACATCTTGGCCCTCCATTGGGGGAGCAGGTATGGTGGCCATAGTGGGTCAGCTCTGTTAACCTGCTCCCTTCACAGCACACAGGCCCTGCTCTCGCCCTGTGCCTTTGTCTTTAGTCGTCCCCACTTGGCTGCGCTAGAATGTCAAGACAAGGGCGCGTTGGGCCTTTGACCCACACACTGCTGGACCCCTACGTCCCCCAGCAACCTGGCCCTTCACCTCACTGCCCAGAAAGGCTGCCTGGAGAGGGCCTTTGCTTCAGAGCCCCAGTCAGCTGTTAGAATCAATAGAACTTTGCCCACAGTTCTTAAAGGACGCTTAAGAGCAACCCATTCACAGACTCTGAGCCCTGCTTCCCTGAAGTCCCCCGCACCCTGTTTTGTGCCACCCCCTGGACTCTCTGGAACTCTTCCCAGATCTGTGAATCCTCCTGCAGCCTCACCAGGCCCCAGGAGCTCCCCTCACAACAGCGGAACCCTCCTGGGCAGGTGGAGAAACTGAGTCTCACCAGAGTCTTCTTTAATAGTGAGCAAAGGCTTGGAGACACGGATACCACAGTCTCCTTCCTGTTGTTGTTGTTCAGCAAATAATAGTATCTTACACTGAAGGGGCAGAAGGCACTGCGCTGAATTTTGTTAACAACCACAGTAATAACAAAAGCTAACACTTATCTGGTAAGAATGTGGACTCTACAGCTGGGCGTGGTGGCGTACACCTGAATCCCAGCACTCAGGAGGCTGAGACAGGAAGATAGCTGCAATTTCGAGGCCAGCCTGGACTACAGAGCAAGACCCTGTCTCAAAAATCCAAACCAAACAAAATAAAAAGAATGTGGGCTCTAGACCTAACACCTCTGGTTCTGAGTCCCGACTCTGACATTTACGAGTTTTATGACCAGGCACCTTATCTGGAAGGTCTGATATTAGCCTGATATTAGGGCCTGATAGTACCACCTAATTATGAGGACTGATAACGTCATGGATGCAGGTCACAAGCTTGGGCAGTGCCTGCCCCTGGTAGGTGTTCAGCACATGTGACCAGGTAGCTTGGAGTGCATAAAGCCCAAACCTATGAGACAGGCACTATCATTGTGGCCATTCTACAGATGAGGAAACTGAGGCCCAAAGAAGCAAAATAACTTATCCAGGTTGACACTGTTCATATATGGAAGGGTGACCACTCATGCAGCTGGTCCCAAGCCCACCTGTTTCATAGTTGATCCTTGCAAGTCCCTTTTACAGGTGAGGAAAAGGAGAGTCCAATGATCCCCAGGTCCCTGGTAGTGCACATCAGCTCTCTGACACTGCTCCACACCCTCAGCATTCTTGGATGTCCCCAAGAGGTAGCTGCCCAGTGACCAGAGCATGAATAGAGCCCCACAGTCCAGGTGCCAGGCCCTGGACTGTGCCACCCAGGGCTGGTGTGTCACCCTTCTTAGCTTTTTGTGATCTGGTCACCTCCCGAGGAGAGAATGTCTCATCCTAGCAGTGGTCAGGGTCCCCCCTGGCACCACCGCCCCCAAATTCAGTCCCTGCATATCTGCCTGTGGCCTGGAGCAAGTGGTGGCCTCAGAGGGTGGCCAACCTGGAAGACGCTGTACTTGTGCAATCTGGGTCTGTGTCTCACGAAGTTGAAGAATGAAGTCGAGGACAAGGGAGGTAGACAGGAGGTTTATTAAGAAGACAGAAATAGCTCCCAATAGGGAGGAGGGGACCCAAAAGTGGGTGGCCATGGGGACTCTTCGTGGAGGAGTTTTTATACCAAAACAACAACAACAAAAAATCAGGACTCAGACCACTCCAAGTCAAACTAAGGTCAACCTATACAACTAAAACAAACTTACTTACACTGGAAATGGACGAGAGAGGAGTCAAGGCATGCAGCCACTATCCTATCCTTTTAATGAAGTGGTTCATTAAAAGAACAAAGTGAGGAAAAAGAGAAAACATTTTCCAGATAGGTAGGAGCAGTTGTCACAGTGGGCATCCATCATCTTGCTTGCTACCTTGCTGGTTCCATGCCTGGACTTCACTGTCTCCCTGGTTCTTGTTAACTACCGACCTCGGGCTCCTGCTTGTCTGACCAGGGCCTGGTCATCCTGACTCTGCCTTGGAGCCAGTGCCTCTCTAGCTGCCTGCTATCTTCTGTCTAACTTGCCTGTCTGTAATAATGTCCTTTGAGCACGAGAATATCGGCATGACCAGGTTGATGGGGACACCTGGAAATGGGGGAGAATCAGCCACCATATTCTCCCAGCAGGCTAGACCAGTGTGCATGTACTTCTGTGCCGGACCCCTCCAGGGAGAGATGTGAGCTGTGTGTTCTTAGTAGAGACCAATCTCCCTGCACCACCCAACCTCACACACACTTAGAACCAAGGAATAAAGATGACCCTGCGTGTCAGCCCTGAGCGTGGTCATTTCATCCACTGCTATCTCATTTAATCCTCACTAGAAACCGGCAGGGGGTACAGAATGGTCTCCATTTTTCAGAGCATAACCCAGAAGCTCAGAGAGGTGGAGTGCCCAGCCCAGAGTCACACCGCTCCTTCAAGGCAGAGGCAAGTTTCAAATGCTACATCGCCTACGATATTTAGGTGCTTTTCTTGGACCGAGCCCAGACCTTGTCTCATGTTCGGAGGGACCAGCTTTATCCTGGGACAGAGACGTAGTCCTGGGTTTCTGGCCACCACGCAGCCCCCCACACATCTTTTTCCAGTGGGATTTTTGGTGTTGGGGGGCAGGACTGGAACCAGGGGTGGCTTCTCTTTCAAATGGATCTCAAATAAAATTCTGACCCTAGAGAGTCATCGATCTGAGAAAGAAAAAGCCTGTGACATTCCTGGGGTGGTCCTGGGCAGATCTGGCAAAACCCACGGCAGGCGTGAGGCCAAGTCTGCCCTGCAGCTCCCTGCCCCAAGGGGCTGTTGGGGGATGGGGTACCAACTCTGGCCTTGTATGGGCAAAATGTCCTGCCAAGCTGACTTTGGAGTGAGCTTTCCCGCTATTTTAGGCCCCAGGCACCATGTGGGTCAGTCTGTCCCCTCAGTAATCATCTAACATCAGGATCCTTGATGCCGCCCTGGGGGTGAGGGACGGGGGGGGGGGGGGGGGGGGGGGGTGGATTTAGCTCCACTGCAGTGTGAGATCAGTAAAAATAAAAACAATAGCAGCAGCTAGCTATTACTTTCTGCAAGGCATCATCATGCTAAGAGCTCCCCATGAATTGTCTTTTTAAGGCCTTCAAGAGGTGGGCAACCTCTCACCCCGCTTCACCAAGCGTCTTCTAGAAATTAGATATTGGGCCGGCACACAGTCAGTGAGGGCCTGGAAGGCTGGCACACTGGCACACTGTCTCTCGGCCACTCATGAGCTCCATCCAGTGGGCACCCCAGGTCCCTACTCCACGAGGGTATCTGGGCCTCCCAGGCCCCACTGCGGTGTCGGGGCCAGGCCTAAATCACCCAGAGTCTGGGGCCAGAGCTCTGCCCTTCCACTGGGCACACAGCCACCAAAGGCTTCTCGGGGCCCTGGCTGCTGGAGGAGGGGCCCCAGAGCCACCCTCTCCTGCCCCTGGCCCAGCTCTGTAGGGAGCCAATATGTAGGGAGAATTCTCTGGGCAGGTGGGGGCACGATGGAGGAGTGGAGGGTGGAGGAGTTGTGCCTGGACCAGACAGAGAAAAGATGGGGTGGGCACCCTGTCAACTTGGGCACTCAGGCAGCTCTCCCTTTTGCTCTGGTGTTTGGGAAGATTCCTTGCACGCGGCTCTTCGGAGTTCTTGGACTTGGGTCCAAATCCAGTTTCTGCCACTTAGCAGCTGTTTGACCCCAACCTGCCAAGCCTTAATAAAATATGGATAATGGGTCACATCTCTTCAGGCTGTTGGGAGAATCAGATGTAAGTGGCCACCTGAGCAGATTAGCCTGGGCCTGGGGGCAGGGGAAGATTCTGGGGATGTGGGACTTTCAGTGGCAAAAAATGGGAGTGTCCTGGGGAAACCCAAGCGAGTTGGTGGCCCTGAGACGTGGTATGAGAAGCACTGAGCCTGGCAGACAACACACTCCACATACTCAGTATGAGCTATTGCAGGCACAGACCCACTGCTCTGCCATCGCAGTGGGGGGTTGCCACCCAAAGCCTCTTAGCCCCAGAGTAGAACAAAGCCCAGGGCTGCCCTCAGAGCTCCCCACCCTCCGTCACAGCAGAACCCCTTTGTCCTTGAAACCCCACCCACCCTCTCCCACCCCAGTGGGCGGAGTGCCAGCAGCAATTACAGAATCACTTATTCACAGCAGCCCGCACGGGCAGCCCTAATTAGACAGCTAAAGAGGTTGGACAGCCCGCCAGCCAGTGCGGGGAGGGGGGCTGGATGGGATAATCGGCCTCAGCAGGTGGGGGGCTGGGGGCAGGGAGAGACTGGGACCAGGCGGGGGGCAGTCATTGAAACAGCTCCTGCCCCTGTACAGCTGCAGTACGAGGGCAATGGCGGGGTGGGCGTGGCCTCTGGGAATCGGGCCGGCTGTGGGGAGAAGTGGCCCTGGAAGGGCTTGAAAGACAAGGTCAGCCTCCCACCAGCGTGCCTCCCCCTGCCGGGAGGCTGCACCCCCGATCCCCTCATCGGAAAGAACTTCTCTAAGCAGTGCTTGTCCGATTGGAAAGTGCCAGCACGTTAGCAGGTTCCTTGCTGAAATCCAGATCCTGGCACCGGGGTCCAGGAAGGGCCCTGAATTCAGACGCAGCTCCAGATGCTGTTGGCGCGGGAGCACACTGAGGAGCGAGATCCCAAAGGCGCGGGGTTCCGGCTATGCGACCTCGGCAAAGCCCCCTCCATCCCAGGACCTCACGGCATGAACGTGCCCTGTGAGTCCCAGAATGGCTTTCAGGGGTGCAGGGCCCACCCCAGCTTGGTCCAGGAAGCCATGTGGGGGTTGTGGGTCTGAGCTCAAATTTCCCACCAGGCCAATGAAACTGCTTCTCTCACTTGCTCTTGGTATAATCCTGAGTAGTTTTGGGGTCCCCCCTCCTCCAGAAGTACAGGGCGTGGGCAGACACCTAGAGGGAGAAGTGGCCCAAGAAAACCTGCTCCTCGCCCCTCCCCAGACTCCTGACTGATCTGATCGGGGTGTCTCCACTCCGAGCCAGTGGGGGTGGCTTTCGTGGCCTGTGACGCTGCCTCGCACCCCTGACTCGGGTGGGAGCCCCTGGCTTCAGACCCCTCCCATCTGCGAGCTCAGTCTCACCCTGTCCTTAAACTACAGGTTCCCAGACTTCTTAGCTCGGGGTCCCGATGCCTGGTGCAGGTGGCCCTGGCCTGCACAAAGCCCCCACAGGAACACAGCCTCCCATCCTCCCTTCCTCCTGTCCCCAAGGCCTGGGCATGTGCTCTCTGCGCCAGTCACTGCCAGGGTTGACTGCTGCCAGGTAACAGGTGCCTGGCAGAGCCCAGACCCACAGCCCTGGGCAGCTGTCAAGGCAGCCCCTGGCAACCTCCTGGGCCACCACTCAGGGTTCAGGTGGAAGTCAGAGGGGAATGGGGAGTCACTGTCTAATGGTGCAGTTAGTTATCCCTTTACAAGAGGAGCATTCTGGAGATGACGGTGGGGGGTGTGGGGTGGCATAACATTAGCAATATATTTATACACAGAACCACTGACCTGGACTCTTAAATAGCGCTAAATGACAATTTTTATGCAACATATATTTTACCACAAAGAAAAAAACAAAAAGATCAAAAGGGAGGATTGGGAAATGGCTGAAAAGCACGTCCTCACCCCGAGGTGACTTCTGGGCTGAAACTCGAAATGTGCTATAATTTTTAACTACAATTTTTCTCCCTTAACTTTTCTTTTTCCTTCTTATTCTTTTTTTTAACAGCATTTCTCACAATTACTTTTCTGCAAAATGTGATAACATTTTGCATTTATAAATACTTGCTAGGAGTGTTTCCCACCTGTGTCGCCCCTAATCAGAGAAACATCATCCCAACAGCTTCAGCCTCCCCATTCCCACATGCAGGGGGCCTCCTCCCTCCCCACTCCCGGAGGGGCCACCTGCGGTGCCCTGTCCAGACCCCTCCAGCCCCGAGCAAGGTCACACAGCCACCTTTGGTTATGAAGTGGCGTCTCCGCCAGGGGCCTTGCCAGGGACTTTCATGTATTATCTCATTTAACTCTGATGATGAGAGTCACTGCTCAGTAGGGTAACTGGCCCCATTTTACCAGTAAGGAGTCTAAGGCTTAGAGAGGCTGACTATCTCGCCTGGGGTCGCACAGCATTCAGAACTGCAGAAGCTGGTTCGGTGCAGGAGGGTCTCCGCCCTGAGGAAGGGGGCGCCTCTCTTTATGGATGCACTTAGGGTCACTGGGAGTCCCCGAAGTTCAGGATCTCCGAAAGGTGATGGTAAGTCTTGAGATGGTCCCCAGGGATGACAGTGGCCAGTTATAAACTGAAGCCAGAGAAAGGCGTCCGCTCAACTGCCAGAGACGCCTCTCCTAGGAACCATCTGCGGGCTTCTCCAGGGCAACTTCTCTGCAGAAAGGGTAAAGCTCTTCCTAGCATCCCACAGCTAATAGTAAAACCAGGATTTAATCCAAGTCTGTATGACTCAAAAGCCATAGATGTCGAGGTAAAAGGCATACACTAATTAATGAATTAATAATTAATGAATAAATGATGAAAGACTCCATGAAGGAGTGAATGAATGAATACACGAGTGAGAGAGAAAATGTTGGGGCTTCATAAACACTCATTTAGTCATGAAAACTGTTAACTCTTGCTTTGCCAGACCCAAGGACTGGGGACCCAAGACATGTGGGGCGCTTAAGGTTTAGCGAGTCCCTGCTGAGTCCCCAGCTGAAGCCTTTATACACCTTGTCGCATGCAACCATCACAATCACTCTCCTCACAGGTCCGCTGTCACCTTCTTTTCACCCACAGAGAAGTTGAAACTCGACCCAGTTAGGAAAGAGTCCCAGAGACACCCAGCCAGAAAGTGGCAGAGCTGGGATTTGAAGCAAGGTTTGCCTTGTTCCAAAATGCCATGCTTTTAAAGGACCACGTGGTGTTGATGGCCATTTGGTGACTGAGACAAACACTGTTGCTGGCTCATCGACCACACCCCATTCCCTTTGCCTGTTTCCCCGCAGGAGCTGGAAAAGGGTGATGTCCTTTGCCCAAGGCAGGGACAACAGGACCACAGAGCTGCAGCCACCAGCACTGTGCACCCCTCATCTGTCTTCAATGGCTCACTTCTAGCCCCTTGTGCAGGATAAACAAAGCCATCTGTGTTTTAGGTATCATTGATTCAGGTTTCTATTACATCCAGCCAAAAATCTTCCTGAGGAGACACCGGCGACAGGGAATCTGCACCCCAAGGTGTTTTGCACAGGTGTCTTGGCTGGGTGAAGCTGGAATCTACACATCTACTTTTGGTTCCTCTCCAAGCCACATTAAAGCAACAGTTCAGAGATGTTCTTTGAGACAAGGATAGGGAGACGAAGACAGGAAGAAACGGCAGGAAAAACTGCGCACCTGGTAAGCAGCTGAACAGGTCACTGCTGATGCACAGACCTCAGGGAACAGAATCATAAACAAGCACTCAGGAAGCTCTGAGAATCCGAGCGGTTTACGCTGCAGGATCCCCCAGAGGATCGGGAATCCTGCCTCCCGGATATCTGGATGTGTGAGCCAGGGGTTAGAGCGTGGGCGAACCAAATGAGGGGACTCATGGACGGGTTGTAGGGAGGCATCTGGATCCCCAGGTCCCTTTCCAGTTCCTTTCAATTGCACTGGCTCCCTTCAGCCCTGCACTTCGAACGCAACCCCACCCTGGCAGAAGGTGGGAAGAAACGGAAGGAAGAACCAACATGGGGCCCGGGTGTGGGCGTTTCAAAATCAGTCCAGCCAGCCCACCCCAGAGCTTGGCCCCCTGGGAAAGCAGGGCATGCGCATAGATGCACGCACACATACTGTCAGCTGTCCTTGGTTGCAGGTTCCAAATCCACAGATTCGACCAGTGGAGGATCAGAGATATTCCAGGGAAAAACTCCAGTAAATTTGAAAAATGAAACTTGAATTTGCTTTGTACCCAGCACTACACTGAGCGGGTGTGCATGAAGTAGGGTGTGGGTGCTCCCTCAGTAGCGGCCCACCACTCCACAAAACATCAGTCTCTAGACTTTTGTGGTGTTATCGTTCCCTGAACAATACAACAATTTGCATAGCATGTACATAGTATTAGATATTATAAGCAATCTAAAGATGATTTGAAGCTCGCATGAAGATTATATAAGTTATGTACAACTACTACACCACTTTACAGTATAAGGGACTTGAACATCCATGTATCGAGTGTCTGTGCAGGATCTAGGAAAGGATCCTCCCTGGATACAGTAGGCGGCGTTGGCGAACCTACACCACACGTGCCGCAGCCGGCTGCTTGTTATCACTGAAGGCTCTGAAAGGTTCGCCATCCCTGTAGTCGGACATCTGTACACACACACAGGTTGGTTCACCACCCCCCCCCAGAGATTCCTGTTTAATTAGTCTTGGGTTTGGCCTGGACATTGAAATTTTCAAAAACTCCCCATGAGTATAATGCAAAGCCAAGAGCGAGAATTTGTGTGGAGGAAGGTGGGTCTCCCCAAGCTGTCCAAGCTGAGCCCCCAGTCAGGGTCTTCTGGAAACATCTGGAATGAGATCCCCCACTTTATCTCCAGTCCAAACTTTCCTCTGAAGGACAGAATCTCCAGTGCCACCGAATACCTTAAAAGCAGCCCAGATTCAGACACAAACTCATGATTTTAACCCTCAGGGTTGGCCCATTCATCCCCAGACAGGCCCTGCCGTTCGCCCCTTGGCAAAAGCCAACAGCCTTGGAGTCATCCTCAACACGACCTATAAACTCTACTTTCTGAACGTTGTCTAGGCCCGCCCACTCTCCTCCAGCACCATCTGGCCCATCCTCACCAGCCACCATCAATGGTCACCAGGACGCGGCCGTCTCCCCCCCACAGGTCTTCCCGTTCCATCCTTCCAGCCCATTCGCCACACCGTATCACCCAGACCGCCTCAGAACCAAATCTGATGGTGATGTGCCCGGCTCAGAGCCATGCCGAGTGGACTGATCTCCTGAGACTGTCAAAACAAACGGCCACCAAGGGAGTAACTTTACAGAAATGTGTTCTCTTGCAGTCCTGGAGGTGGAAGTTGGGGGTCAAGGTGTCAGCAGGCTTGGTCCCCTCTGAGGACTTGCGGATGGCATTCTGCTGGTGTCTTTACAGAGTCTTCCCTGGGTCTGTGTGTGTCCAAATTTCCCCGTTTTATTGAGGGCACTAGTCACTTGGATTGGAGCCCACTCCAATGACACCGTTTTAACCTGGTCCTCTGCAAAGATCCTACTTCTAAATTAAGGTTACAGTCAGAGGTTCTGGATGTCAGGCCTTCAACATCCTTTGGGGGAGACACAATTCAGCCTGTCACACGTGACTTCTGATAGTTTTCAGGAGAAAGACCAAACTCTACCGGTGGCCTCATGGACCCGTGAGCTCTGGCCCTCCCACCTCTTACTCTCCAGCTCCACAATCACCCGCCTCTTTCTTCCTCTTAAATACGCTGGACTGGGCTGGGGCTGGGGCTTAGTGGTAAATCACTCACCTCGCAAGCCTAAGGCCTTCCATTTGATCCCTAGTCCCACAAGGAAAAGCAAGCAAGCAAGCAAATAAATTAAATGCACTGGGCTGCTACTTCCAGCTCACTTTCTACTGTTTCATTGGTTGCAAAACTTCTTGCCTCCCCATGAACCAACTCCCATGTGCCTTCCCAATTCCTACCCCCATTCTAGCTTTCCTGCCCTCAACGTCAGGTCAGGCCGGGTTCCCTAGAAAACTCTGGCTCTAGGGACCAGTTTCATGGAAAATAATCTTTCCACAGATGAGGCGGGTTCGCCCTGGGGGGGTTCCTGATAATTCAGTGGTGCTCGCAGCCTAGGTCCCTCGTATTTGCAGTTCTCAATAGGGCCCAGGCTCCTGCGAGAATCTAACGCCGCTGCTGATCTAGCAGAAGGCAGACCTCAGGTTCTCGGGGACCCTTGGCCTGGGGCAATCGGAACGCACTCTTTGTCCTCTGCTTCTGGTAGAACCTCATCATTGCAATTAATTATTTACACTCCGTCCTCTCGACTAGACTGAATGCTCCACGCAGGCAGAGAGTCCTCCTGTCCTCCTGGGGTCTCATGAGTGTCTTCTGTATGTGTTGACTGCCAACTCCTTGGTGAAAATAGTCGCCGCTCAAGGTGTCCTCCTTCAACACAGAGTCACAGCAGCTGCTTTACAGGCCGCAGAATTAGTCTTGGGTTCGAATCTCAGAACTACAACTTACCTGCCCTATCTCTATGGAGCAGGTTGCCTAACTTTTCTGAGCACAGTTTTCATCCAATAATGAGTCTAATGACACCCGCCTTGGTCCTCTGTCATACCCAGCTCAGCTGCCCCACGTGCAGCAGGCTGGCAGCAGAGTTACTTCTTTTCTGCCTAGAAGGTGCACTGGACTAGGCGTCAGGGCACGGGCCGGAACTTCCCATCTGCTCCGCACAAGTCCTGCTCCCTGTCCGGGAGAGCATTTTACCCTGCAGTTGCTCCTTGACTTACCATGGGGTTACGCCCTGACGAGGCCGTCATTAGTTGAAAATGTCTCTAAGCAGGAAACTCATTCAGATGTCACGGCGTAGACGTCGGTGCACTGCAGCGCCTGGGTTGTTTCGGCCTCAGGATCACCAGGACGCTGGGAGCCGTAGCTCGCCACCGCCGCCCCACCTGCGAGAAGATCATACTGCATCTCGCTGTCCTGGGGAAGCACCAAAATCCGAACTTCGAAGTACAGTTTCTACCGAATGCTTATCTCCTTCACATCACTGTTAAGCAGAAAACGTGCAAGCTGCACCATCACAAGTTTGGAACCGTTAGTCTGTGGAGGTGGACTAAATCAGGGGTCTCAGCCCTAACAGATTGATGGCCCTTTTTTATAATAAATATTTAGCGATGCCTCTTAGCCCTTTAAAACGAAATCTGTAGAAACAAGAAACCACCCACTCACTAAACTCCAACAGACAGCCACACACAATGCTAAAGGAGAAATAGAAGGAAAATAACATATACTAAGGTACGAGCATTTCAACACCGTTTGAATAATGGCGTGACTACCGTGAAGACCTGAGCTAATCAGACACTGGCTCAGATTCAAGAACTCACTCACCAAGTCACAGTTGGGCATGCAGAGTGGTAAATCGGCGACTTGTGTGTCTCCAGCAACACTGACCCTGCCTGTGATTCTGAGATGGCGAACGGTGCCTGGTAAGTTCCAAACAGAACAAAACAGACTGAGGTATACAACAGTTACAACCCAGGGAAAAGAAGTGGAAATAAACATGCAAAAAAAATCCACTTTGCATTGCGATGTAAAACAGAATTATATTCTAGGCTATTTAAAAACTGTTTTTCCTTCCAACAGCAACGGTTTTCAAAGTGTGGACCACAGACCAGTGGTATGAGAATCATCCGGGCACCATTAGAAATGCAGTTTCTCAAGCCCACTGCAGACCTGATGCGCGGGGAACCCTGGGGGAGAGCCCAGATCAAGTTTGGGATGTGCGGCCCAAAGCAGCACAGAGGCTGTGCAGGACATTGGGCTGTTCTTGCACGTCCCAGAGTCTGCATCAACCTTGGCTTCTGCCCACCAAATGCCAGTTCGCCCCCAAACCTGCAGCACCCCAAGTGCCCCACTGGGTCCCAAACAGCCCTGCTGAGGACCACCAGAGTAGATGAGAAGCCACCCGGGTCCTCTTCTGGCTGAGCCACACTGCTCACCCCAGCCAGGGTCACGAAGGGGCTGGTGTCTGCTTCCTGTGGCCTCAAGTATGGGGGAAAGGGAGGATGGGCCTGCAAGGCCCCTTTTGAACCGCAGCTGAGAGCACTTGACTGAGGAAATAGGCACAGTCTCAGCTTGCTGGATGGTGCTGGGCCACAGGTATTTCTCCTCTAGGCAGCTGCGACTATCTGAGAGGCCAGGACCTTACTGGGGACGCAGCACAGCCCTCCCAGCAAAGGAATAAGGGCTGCAGCTTGCTCAGGTCGGAACTCCTGAGGCTGTGGAACCCTACACCAGAACCCCAAGAGTCCACAGGCCCTGGAGAAGATTGTCTGACCTAGCATGCCGACCCTAAAGGCTACCCTGAGCACCCCATCTCACCCTGATCATGGTTGGACTCCTCTCTCTCTCTCTCTCTCTAATTGCCCAGTAGTCTAAGAGGGCCCAGAAGCTGTGAACTGCTCAGGTTGTTTCAGCCCAGTATAGGCCATTGAATAGGGCAGCCAAGCCAGCAGCCCAGCCCCCTTCCTGTCTCCACACACTGTATAGCAGAGATGGTCAGGATCCACCCAAATCTGCATTTCCCTCTTCTGGGACACCCAGCTAGATTCTGTTCCCAGCCCTGCTCTCAGGAATGGCCATGTGATTAAACGCCAGCCAAGGGGGCATGAGGAAAGCACCATGTGCCACTTCAAAGCCCAGGCTTTTAAGAAGACCTGCACCTCTCAAAATGAAAAATAAAAAAGGACTGGGGATCTATCTCAGTGCAAAGGCCGTAAGTTCACTCCTGCATACAGTCAATCAGTGGGTCAATCAAATAGGAGAAATGATAGAAGAAACACACTTCTACTGTGAATTTCTATAGAAGTTCAAATTTCTATTGTGCTTGAATAGTTATACATTCTGTGGTCTATTTGTTACGGCAGCTGAGGCTAACACCTTCTATGACACTAGCATGTGGTGACACTCAGCTCACATCTGTTACAGCTGGGAGTGGGCCTCACTCTTCCAGTGAAGAGTGACTCTCTAACACCGATCCCACCTTTCCCGGCAGTAAACTGAGGGCGATCATCATCACCGAGGTATCTTTGCTTACACAGAGCATACATGTTGAAACTTAATTACCAACATGATACACTAAGAGGTGGGTCTGTAGGAAGAGGTTAAGGTAGGATGGCTCAACCCTCATAAATGGAATTAGTAACATTATATAAAAGGCTGAAGGGGGCATTTTAGTCCTTTTTTCTCTTCTTCCATGTTGTACACATTTGTCCCCTTCAGAGGACACAGCAACAAGGTGCCATATTGGAAGCAGAAGGGACACCGAATCTGCCAGCACCTTCATCTGGGACTTTCTAGCTTCCAGAACTGTGAGAAATAAATTACTCAATCTAAGATATTTTGCTATGACAGTAGGAAGAGCCAAGTACTAAGACAGGCACTATCCTCAGCACTTCACCTGTATTAATGCAATATCTCTTCCCCACAGACACAGCAAGTAAGGTACTTAGGTGCTTATCTCCATTTTACTGACAAATGTTGTCCTGATCACTTTTGTCATTGCTGTGACAAATACTCAACACCCGCTACTTAAAGGAGGAGAGGTCTGTTTTGGCTCAAGTTTCGGAAGTCTCAGTGCTTGCATGGTTGACTGGCTCTAGGCAGAATCGGTGTGGTGGAAGGGCCTGGGCAGAGAAAACTGCTCATGTCACAGTGGTCAGAAAACAGAGAGATAAGTCAAGAGCCAGGGAAGATATATTCTTCCAGTGACCTACCTCTTTTGGCCAGCCACATCTTCTAACAGCAAGTCAACTATAACACCTCCCATGATTCAGTCACTTTCCAAAATCCCTGCCTATGAGCACCTGAGGCCTTTAAGGAACATCTCAACTCCCATGACATTCCACTCCTGGCCCCCAAGACATTCATGTGCCTTTCTTTATGCATTTAGTCCATTTCTAAGTTACCCTCTTAACATTTCCAGCATTGCTGATAAATTCTAAGTCCAAATTCTCCTCTGAGACTCAAGGCAAACTC
The DNA here is from genome assembly GCA_004026905.1 of Hystrix cristata. Lineage (NCBI taxonomy): Eukaryota > Metazoa > Chordata > Mammalia > Rodentia > Hystricidae > Hystrix > Hystrix cristata. The sequence goes on from PVJO010011817.1 coordinate 17,408, forward strand.
TTAGCTAGGAGCCCCTATAAAAATAAAAAAGAAAGTTAAACATTGCCAACATACGATGGCATCAGGTAAACATTCCCATTCCAAAAGGGAGAAATAGGAGTATAGAAAGGCACGGGACCAAACCAAGACCAAAACCCAGCAGGGAAAACATTAAATAAAAATTCCAAGTCCAGCTCCTGGAGCAAAGATGGGTGCTTCAGAGGGTGTGGGTGGCCACTCTCCTATGGCATTGCCAGTTGCAGCCCTGATGGCCTCTCTCTTTGGGTGGCTTTGCTCATTGCCTGCAGCTTTCTTCAGATTGTCCATGTTCTGGGCATTTCCAACTTCCTAGGGTCTCCACTGCACTCTCAGCTTCAGTATCACAGCTTCACACACTGCCATCTCAGGGTCACTCTACCTGGCCTCCTAGGCCTTCTTCTGGAATCTGGGCAGAAGCCTTCCTGACTCCTGATAACTCTTGCATTCTGCATGTCTGTAAAGTCAGCAACACATGGATGACACCAAGGTCTGCTGCCAGTTTGAGCAGTAACCAGGTCCCCTTGGATCATGTCTGTAGAGGCCTCTGGGTATCTAGATGCCTAAGCACCATGAGCAGAATCCTGGGAAACCAATTTCCTGTGAGGCCCTTCTCCAGCCAGTGCCCTGGAACTGTCTTATCAAAGTGAAATCTTTCACTTTTATACCTTCAGTGAAGGGTGGGGCCTTGCTGATTCCTCAGATGCTCTCAAGGCATTCTTCTTATGGTTCTGATGTAAAGTATTTGGCTTATTTTTAATGCTAATTTTTTCAGCAGCCAAGTTTTTCTGGGCCAAAACTTTACAGGTGCCAACTTTACAGATGCTTGTTCTCTAACAAAACTGAAAAATTTTAAAATCATTTAACTGGACAGTTTGCTATTGAGTCTCAGTACAAATCTTGTTTTTTGTCGGGGAGGGTTGTTTTCTTTCTTGGTGCTAGGGATCATACTCAGGGCCTTGTGCTTGCTAGGAAAATGCTCTACCACTGAGCTAAATCCCCAACCCCCAAATCTTGTTAAAAGCAGTGAGCAGTACTCATGCTGCAGGCTGCCTTGAAATTTCCCCTGCCAGATTAATTAGTTCACTGCCCTTAATCTCTCTCCCATAAAGTTTCAGGACTTGAACAACACATAGACAAATTTTCTATCACATCATAGTGCACATGGTCTTAAATCCAACTGCCAATGGAGTCCTTCTTCCCAAGTGAAACCTCCTGAGCCTGCCTGGTTTTTACAATCTGCATTTTTATCAGCATTCTGGTCTTCTGAGTTCTGACCAGAAGCTCAGCTAACAGCATTGTAGGGCTTTCTTAGCTGGCACCTCCAAACCTTTCCAAAGTCCAGCAAACCAGTGCCAAAGGCGTTTAAACCATGTGGTCATGTAGGTTACAACCACCCCACTCCTGGTACCAAAATCTATCTTGATCACTTTCTTTGTTAGTATGACAAATACCCAACACCCACTAAAAGAAGAGGTTTATTTTGGCTCACTGTTTCAGAAGTCTCAGTCCTTGTATGGTCAGCTAGCTCCAGATAGAAGTGACACTACAGAAGGGCCTGGGTGGAGGAAAGCTGCTCACATCATGGTGTTCAGGTAACAGAGGGAAGTGAGGAGACAGGGAGGGAGATAATACCCTTCCAGGTCACATGCCCAAGTGATCTGCCTCTTCTTACCAGACACTACCTCCTAATAGTGAGTCAGTTATATCAACCCTGTGAGTCAACCACCTTCTAAAAGCCCCAGCTATAAGTACATAAGGTTTTTGGGTGACATTCTTCATCTAAACCATAACACATTTACAGTGAGGCACAGAGATATGAAAAGTAACAGATTTAGTGAGTGACAGAAATGGAAATCAAAGCCGGTATGCTGGGGGCAGAGCTCTTGCAGAAAGGAATAAAGGAACAGAGGAGCCAAGGACAGCTCCCAGTTTCTGGCATGGGGACTGAAAACTTGTGTGGCCTCTGCTTCCCCTAATGGCCTGGAACTCAGACAAGCCAGGCTGCAAGCCAGGGGACTGCCTGACCTCCTGGCCAGGCCACCATTCTGGGTGGTTGTGTCTCTCTGCAGCTCTGAAGGAAACTTTGGAATGCAGATGGCTCCACACACACACCCCAACTCCTGCATTGATCACTACTGCCTGGTGACTGGGGACGTAGCAGCCATTGAGAGCAAGCTCTGCAGAATAGAGGCCAGAGCAACCAAGAGCCAGCACCAGCTCCCTGCTCTCCATATTGCACACAGTGATCACCCCTCGACCCCAAATCCTCTTTGCATGCCTGACCTCCACCTCTGCTGGGTGTGTGCCGTAATGCCAGGATGTGGGGGTTTGCAGTGCCTAGGCCACAAAGAAGGGAAGGGCTGGGAGTAAGGGGTGGAGGGAGGGCAAGGTCAGACTCTCTGAGCCCATCCTGTGAGCAGAGACCCGAAGCCACTACATGGCCGCGGGCTGGAGAGGAAACAGGAGGCTTCTCAAAATAGACCAGGAGCGTGCAGCTTGGCTACATTTCCCAGCTCCCACCATCTGGCCAGGCCTGGGCCGGAAGAGAGGTGGGGGAGGGGATGGCCTGTGTGTGGATGGGCTCCCGCTGTCTGTCAAGCCGGGGCCAAGACGGCCGCCCACCATTCATCCAGCACCTTCCCCCTCCGGGCTTTGTATTCAGATAGGATCATGGTCATCTGACCAATGAGGAAACTGAGGCTCAGAGAGGGAAAAGTGACTTGTCCAAGGCCACACAGCTAGGCAACAGCAGAGCTGAGGTGGATGCTAAACTGTCCCCACAGCAGTCTGAGGCCCACAGCTTGCACACCCCCTGCAGGCCTTAGTGCCCATCCTGGGGGATGAATCTAATCTAACACCAGCTGAGTTTGGGACTCATCATGAAGGACCAGTCTTGGTGGGCCACACTGCCTTGTGGCTGCCTGCAAAGGGCTGTGGCAGCATGACACTGGGTGAGTGACACTGGGTAGGGAAGAGCGTTGGGCACTTCAGGGGACCAGCTGGGGTTCTGCCTAGAAGACAAGGCACCCCTGATGTGAACTCTACAGACTCCGAGACCCGTCTTCCACCTGAAGCTGGGTCCCAGCTCAGCCCCACCTCACCCTCCTCCCATCTCACCCAGGGACTCGCCGTCATCACCAGGCACTGTAACCAGCAGCCCAGTCCTGAACCCAGACAAATGGAGTCGCCCCATCTAGTAGGCAAAGCAGGAGAGCATGGCAGAGAGGTGGCCATCAGAGTCAGGGGACCCCCAACCGGAAGTGGTACACCAGGACAGGTGGAAAAGGGGGTAGGGTTGGGACACAGAGATGGGATAGGGTGGCTGTGGCTCCAGCCGGGCAGACTCTGCAGTACACAAGCCCTGCTACTGCTTCTCTGGAGGCTCTGGGGCCTGCCAGGACAATGCAGGGCCCCAAGAGGGCTGGGACAGCTGGACCCCTTCTCAGGCCCTCCTGTGCACCAGGCCCAGGCACACGGCCCAGAGCGGCCCTGGTTTCCTGGAGGGCGCCGATGTGGGGAAGGACACGGAATGGGGAAGGACAGGACTGGACACCCTGTGCTGGACCCCAAGGAAAACTCCAGGCCTTGGGGCAAAAAGAAAATGGGCGGGCTTCCTGAAAATGGGGCTTAGCGCACAACCAAAGCGGGATTCCCTGCCCTCCAGCAAAGCTTGGTTTCGCCAAAACTTTTCCAGGACCCACCATGAAGCTGGGCAACTTGGTGGCTCTGGAAGTTGTCAGCAGTCAGGTGGGAGCAAGAGGAAAGTTGGGGAGGAGAACTGCGTCGAGCCACTGCTTTCGGGGCCCTCCTCAGTCACTGCGGGGACTTGGGGACATCCTGAAGGAGCCACACCCACTCACTCAGGGAAACCTGTTAACACGGCTGAAGCCCCAGCACAGGGACACATGTGGGGTTGGGGTTGGGGCCCGGGTTTAGAGGAGGGTTTCAGAGAGAGCCTAACAGGCCAGTCCACATCATCGGCCTGCTGGATGTGGTGAGTATTTCGGAATCAGGCTGCCTTGGTTTGAGGACTGGCGCCATCATGCCTAGACTCTGGATAAATTATTTAATGTCTGTGAGCCTTGGTTTCCTCCTCTATATAACTGGAGTCTGAATGGTTCCCACTCACCACGGAGTGAGGAATAAATGGACCGATGTCTTAAAACACTTAGCAGAATAGGGAGCATTAGAAAACACACTGTTGTTAGCTATTGTTTTTATTACTCACATTGCCGTCATCTGTGTTGGTACGCGCACAACAGAACCTTGCTCCAGGCCCTGTGCTTGACACTAATTATAAGAGGCATAAAACAGAACTCCCGCACTCCAGTTCACAGTCAAATGCTCAGAGCAGCCAAAAGTCAAAAGGGAATTGTTCACACTTTAGTATGAATTAGTTTTGTAAATTTAAAAGCGGGCAGGAGACTCCCCTACGAGGGGACCAAGCCCATATGAGAAAAGGTTCCACACCATGGAAAACTTGCCTCAGGCTAGAGTACCAGGGGAATTCAACCGCTTTGTTTTGTGCGGTGGTGGGTGAGGGTGCAGAATTGACCCTTGAGATGGAAACCTGGAAAATCAGTTTCCAGGAAGATTCTTTCAGATTCTGGAAATTCCCTGCAGGAGGTGGAGGAAGAAGCGTCCATTTAAAATGCCTGAAAGGAAAAATCTCCGCCTGCCAAAAGCATATTGTTCCCATCGCATCCCAGCCTCAGATCAACTTCTGCCGGGTGGCACCCCGCCTGGGCCTTGAACCTTTGCCTGCTAAGTTATCTCTTGAGAAGAGAGCCAGGCCTGCTTCAGGAAGTCAGCCGGGTCTCCTGCTTCGCCGCACACTGCCGCCTACCACAGAGAGGCCAGTTGCTGGCCCCGGCCTCCTGACCCTTGTGGCTCAGACGAGCGAGCAAGGGAGGGGCCTCGGCGGGCCCTGACCCGGACTCCACTTCCTGTCCCACTTCCTTCTGTTCCCAGACGCCAGCTGCGGGGACACTGAGCCCAGGCCCGGGACTTTATGCTGCCCCTTCCCAGGACCAGCGACTCCAGCTCCATTCCAGCTTCTGCATCTTTTCCCAGTGCCATACCATCTCCGCTGGGCCACAGAGCCACGCACTTGCTGGTGGAAATTGGTCTACTGGGTCCAGCTCTATCCTGTTTTACAGAAGGGCAAACTGAGGCCCACAGTGAAGCAGAGACCGGCCCAAAGCCACCAGTGGGTGGTGGTACAAGTCACACACATCTGTCCCAGCTCCCCCGATGCCTGCTGTTCAGAAAGCCCAGGAGGCATCCACTGAATAAATGATTGAGTGGTTGGCCAGGGTATCTTCACTGCCTCACTAAGGCCATGATGATGAGAAACAAGCTCTAGGGAAAGGGATTTTTCAGGCAGCAGGTGCAAAGGCCTTGTGGTGAGTAAGCGCTCAGCACTGTCATCAAAAGATAGCCACCGTGGGAGGAAAGGGGTGAGGGGAGGCCCCGAGAGACAGCTTCTTGACCAGGCTGAGGAGCTTGGAGACTCTGGGAAGCCAATGAGGCATGGATGGGATCGGGGTGACGTTTTCAGATCATATTTTGCTCAGGAGGCAGGAGGATATCGCCAATCCTGATGATAACCATGACCATCATATTATTTGTTGCTTCTATTTTCCTGTTTGCACCTTTCTCCCCTCCCAGTCAGGCTGTACCCCTCGAGGGCAGAGGCTTTATTTAGAGCTCTGGGTGCAGCCACCAAGCCACTGGGGACCAGTGGGAGGACTCAGTGAATACTTGTGAAATCAACAAGTGAATGGGCAGAGGCTGGAAGACAGCTCTATCTACAACTGCGGAGGGCTGTGCTGCAGAAAATGGGCGAGGCTGCTCCCCTGGGAAACCCAGCCTCGGCCCCAGCGTTCCCATCTCTCTTGTTGGTCTCCTGCCCTCCCTGCCTGCCAGCTTCCTGCCAGGAAACTCGGCCCCAAGCATAAATCATTAACCACAATCACCTCTTTCCGTTCTCAAAGCACTCTGCCTTCCATTATCCTGGAGGACCCTTGAAAGTGGCCCCTTGCTCTGGGCTGGAGCAGAGGCTCACAGGGGAGGAAGCGCCTCGGGCAGCGCTGGTGCAGCCAGGAGAGAACACAGGCTTCCCTCACCCAGCTGGGCATCTGGCAGCCCCTGCTTCCCACCCCGAGGACACTGCATTTAAAAGGCATGGAGACCACCTAAGGAGGAGAGAGCTGCGTGGTCCATCCAGGCTGCCGAAATGAAACACCGTGAAGCAGGTAGCTCTGAGCAGCACAAACCCATCTCTCAAGGCTCTGCAGCTGGGACATCTAAGACAAGGCGCCAGGAGATTCAGATCTGGTGAGGGCCGGCTGTCCGGTTCACAGGCGGGCCCTTCTCACCGTGTCCTTGCAAGGGTCTCTTCAGCTCCAGTGCCACCCCTGAGCTCCACCGTCAGGACCTAATCGCCTTCCAGCATGCTCACCTGGGCACGAGGCGCAACAAGTGAACGTGGAGGGGATGCAGAGAGACCGAGATGGAACACTGATGGTGGCACTGCAGGCGTGTGGCATCCGAGAAAGGGGGTGCAGCACACAGGGGCCAGGCGAGGGGCCAGCCTCTCTGCACGGCCTGTCCCCACCTTGAACAGGAGTTCCTGGAAAGCCGGCGCCCTCCTGAGCCTTCTGAGTTCCGCCACAGTCCCTGTTCTGGGCTCACCCTCCCTCACCACTCCCACTAGGACCAGAGGACTCGGTGGAGGGAGCTAGAAGAACTCACTGCACTGTCTCAGCCAACCCCTGGGGCCTCAGTTTCCCCACCTGACATGCAGGGAGTCGGATACAATGTGGCAGATGCCTATCTGGCCTGCACACTCTAAGTCTCTGCCTGGTTCTGGGTCCATGGCTCTAACTCTGAACTAAAGACTGAGACATGAAGATTCCCCGGCCCCTGCCACACCACAGCTGCCCAGGACCGCCCCTCTGATGGCCTGCAGCCAGGGACCCCACAGAAGCGCCCAGGCATTTCCCAGCAGACACAGGCCGCCTGCTGTGCACCATCCAGGTCCTGCGGCCCCAGGATTGGACCAGCTCTCTGTGTTAGGCAAGGCCAAGCAGGAAGGGGACAGGACCTACCTCTGCTTGGAAAACCAATTGTGCAACTCCACCCTGCGGAGGGAGGCACGTGGCCACCGGGAAAGGCCGCCCAAAGGAGCCAGAGCTTTCTTTGAAACGAATATCTTGGCAAGACCCACAGAGAAATGTCCTTTTGGACGTCACTAGCTCTTGTGGGCTGCTAATTTATTCAGTCTCGCTGCAGCGTCCTGTCCTGTCCTGTCCTGTCCCGGCATCCTTGGAGACGGAGCTTTGCTGGGTAACTGTCCAAGTGTCTGCCCATGGAGTCAAGGGGCAGTGTAGAGCCCACGCCCGACCCCATTTGTACTTCAAGGCCTCCTCTCCCCGCCCAGCAGGAGCCTCCTTCTGTAACGGGTGAAAGTCGTGAAAGTCGCTTTTCAAGTCCAATAAATAAGGCAGACGATGGGACGGAGGTGGGGGAGAGATTTCATGGCTCAGCTACACACAGCATGTTTCTCTTTCAACCTACAGTAATTCTAAAGCTGATAAAAATAACTGCATCCTTGTTTGGAATAAGTGTGTAATAATGGCTGTGCGTATTAGACACCCACTGTATGCCAGAAACAGGGCCAGGAATTTTACAAATGCTGCTTCCCATCTCACCACAGCTCTGCATTTTCTTATCAGTTTCATGAGCAAGGAAACTGAGGCTCTAAAGACGGTCACGGTAATCACCCAGAGCCAGGTGGGGCTTGAGAAGCTGGAGCCCAAACCAGGTCCTGTCTGATTCTCCCTTGTGCCCCACCAAGACCCTCGTGAGTGTTTTGTTTTTGTTGTTTACTCTTTATTTTTTCACTAAGCTTCTAACCCAGGACCTCGTGCATGCTACACGTACATCCCTCATAATTATTCTGAAGAGTGACATTGAACAAGTATTCACAAATATGACACAGGCCTTAGGAAGTGACCTTGTCCCCTCAGGATGTCGGTCCGACAGCTCGCTCCCGAGTCTCAGGCCTCCTGGAAGAGGTCTTCCCTGTCCACACTACCTGTAGGAGCTCCACAGCCCCTGTCACCCTCCTCTGTCCTTCTCTACTGCTCCTCCCTCACTGGCCAACACCCAAACACATCTTACATATTCACCACTGTGACCACCTGTCTCCCAGACCAGATGCACACTCATCAAGGCCAGGACCACATCCCCAGTTCTGGGAGCATAGCAGGTGCTCAATAAATGTTTCTAGATGGATATGTACATGAAAGCAATGTGGTCCTTTCCTTACAAACATTCTCTAATTCAGCCTTGGCCTCCTGATTCTCTCTAATGAATTCCAAGTAACTGCGTGTTTCCTTTACCTATGCTCTTGTCCTATTTGCCTCTCAGTTCCTTGAGAGCTTGGGAGAGGGAGGTACTCTCATGGCCATTGAGAGATGGAAGACCAGGGGTGTGGGTGGGGCTTGGGGACTTCACCTCACCCTCAGCCACTGTCAGCCAAAGACAGCTTTCTCCTTAGCACCCTTCCTGATGACCTGTCACAGGCTGCCTGGCCAGGGTGTAGAGGCCTGTCCCTTGGTCCCCACTCAGGACAGCACTACCAGGTGCCGAACCTTGGAGTGACCTGGGTACCGGTCACCTGTACACGGTCCCACACAGGGTGACTCTGGAGAGCACTCACTGGCTCTGGCCCCACACAGCTGTCCTTCTCAGGGTCTGTGTGGGCAACATGATCCTCGACAGGAGAGATCACCTCCATGCCCTCCAGCCGCCCTGTGGCCAGGCGGGGACCAGGCCCCCAGATCCCCACTTCCTGTTACAGCGTTTAGGCTGCTGCCTGCCAGGTCTGGGACTGAGTGCCGGGGACTCGGCGCAACACACACTCTCCCCAGTGATGGCCAGCGTCACACACACCCCAGTCAAGAGTGCAGAGAAAGGGCCAGTACATTGTATTTAGGGACGTATAGGAGCCAGGGAAACGGTGAAGAGGACCTTGGTGGGAGAGGGCGTTTGGATGGGTGTCCTGAGGAGGATAAAGGGGAGTGTCCTGCCTCACTTCCGGCTACAGGCTCCGGTAGACTGGGTGGACTCGGGCTCTTTTGCCCTGTGAACCAGTAAATCAGGAAGGGGCTCTTGGAGCCCCTTAGGGCCTACTGATGGCTCCCCTCCACTCCAGGACAGCTGAGTATGTCACCGACATTTATCAAAGCTTTCTCAGCAAGTGGATCCTGGCAACTCAACACCTTCGAAGTCACAAACAGACCAAGGCCAGACGGTGGAGACCCGCCTGGCTTTCAGCTCCCTTGTGGGGTGCATGCTCTGAAGGGAGGTAGGAAGAGAAAGGGAGAAGGTGAAGGCACCCCAGGCGGGGAGCCAGCTGGCCTTCCTCTGCCCTGACCACAGCTGGGCTCAGCACACCTGGCCAGGAAAGACAGTTGGGGAGGGAGGAGGATGCCAGGCGAAAGCCACAGACCTCAGCTTCAGGCTGGGCTCCCATCTCCACTCGCCACATCCCCAGAATAAGAGCGAATTAAAACACTTCCACCCCACCTAATGCCAAAGACCTGCAGAATTGCAGTGGTGGGAGGGAGAAGCTGTGAAAATGGGGAGGAGCCCATACAACATTGCAATGGGAGAAAGTTTCCTTTAATGTATAATAAGCACTGACCAAAAATGCCCGTTGTTCTTCTAAATTGTATCTTCCACACGAACTTGGCTGTTGTGGCAGATCCTGCCCAGACCTACCCTGACTGCAGCTTCCCACCGCACATGTCTGTGGCTCTCTGCCTGGGGCTTCCTCCAGCTGCAGGCACAGTCTTGTCCAGGACCGGGATAGGTCACAAGTGTCAGAGATAAGCCCCCCTCAGAGCTGATATCAACCAGTGGTGCAAGCGACACAAGGATACATGCCATCGCTTCTTGCCCCTCATCTGGGACACTAGCATGGCACCCGCACCAGGGGTCCCCCAGTGGATTGAGTCCGGCTGCTCACACTGGTGACCTGCTCATTAGTGCAAAAGCTATGTTGGTTTCCTTCCTGTCCCATCTCATTTCTCCAACCCCTTACCACTTCTTGAATTCACACCCCAAATAAACTGTGTTGGGATTCCTGTCTCAGGTCTGCTTCTGAGGGCATTGAAAACAACCTGAGACAGGATGTTGGGTGACAGAGTTCAGTGATGCCCAGGCCCAAATCCCTCTACTATCCAGGCAAATTAAACTTTTGAGCCTCAATTTCTTCACCTGTTAAATGGGAATGATAATAACAATATACCTCAATAGTTTGCTATAAGGATTGAATGAGGTAATTCATAGAAAGCAATTTTCACAGTACCTGGGACTTTGCAAACACTCAGCAACTACTAGCTATGAAGAACAGATGGCCATAAAACAGAGAACTAAATGACAAACACCTTGGGAGCAATACTTAGAACAAATGACAAGCAAAGGAGTAGTATTCCTAATATACAAAGAACTCTTATACACCATTAAGAGAAAGATGAAACTGTGTTGACAAATAGCAGCAAAAGGCATGAATAAGTAATTTACAGAAAGAAAAATGAAAGCACTCGATAAACGTAATAAAAGATATTTAAGCTAACTCCGCTAAGCATGAAAGAAACGTTAAAAAAAATACTTAAATCATGTAAGAATTGTCCACTTGATGATTTTTTAAGTTTTTTAAATACATTTTTATCCTCAACTGACACAGTAATTGTACATATTTATGGGGCACATTGTAACGTTTCAATACTTGCACATAAGGTGTAATTTGACACATCTATCACCTCCGACATTTTTTTAGGAACAAGCAAAATCCTCTCCACTAGCTATTTTGAAATATTCAATTAATTGCTGCTAACTATAGCTGCTGTAGTGTTCTATATAGGACACGCGAAGCTCCTTCTGCAATGCAGCTGCGGCCCTCTAATGTTTTAGCCATCATCTCTTCACCCTTCCTCCACTCTGCTGCCCACTCTTCTAGGTGCTACTTGTACGAGATCAACTTCTCAGCTTGCACCCGTGCATCAGAACATGAGCTATGTCTGTCTTTCTGTGTGCAATATCGTTCAAAGATTGATAACATCCTGTGTGATAAGGGTACAGCCAGCAAGGCAGCTGATGAAAGCATAAATTGTTCCAGTACTTCTACAGAGCAGTTTTGTGGCTCTTACTTATTCAAAGCCACAAATCACTTTTTGCTGTACTTTTATCACACAGGATGTTATCAATCTTTAAAATACATTACACACAGAAAGAGAGACATACTGCATGTTCTCATTCCCATTCACGTGTGGAAGCTAAGAAGTTGCCCTTGTAGAAGTAGAGGATTTCTACTACAGAAGTTCCAGGCTTATGTAAGATGATTTGGTTGCAAGAAAAGAAATTTAAAACAACCAAAAAGATGGTTGGTAGGGGATTAAGTTAATAAATTATGGTATAGCTAAACAACAGAATTCTAGGCAACCATTAAAAAGAATCAGAGATTTACAATTACGGCTAGAGAGAGACCACTGGGACTTACGAAGTAGAAAATGAAGTTGCACAATCCTATAGATGGCAAAATTCTATTCCTGATTAAGTAATACTTTTATGTAGCCTTGTAAATTTTTGTAACTGCATGGGTAAATCTGGAAATAATATACCAAGTAGTGGTAGTTATTTCTGAGGCTTAGGATTACAGAAAAAATTTACATCTAAGTTTCCAACATCTACATCTGAGATTTTGAAACAGGAATATAATCAGAAACCATGTCAACCCCTGTGACTCCCCCCATCATGTCTCTGGAGCCCCAAGGACACTGAGTAGATTCCTTGTGGGTGTCTTCACTTATCCCCAAGACCCTGGGGACAGGCTGTGTAATTCTAGGCACCAGTGAGGGGCTGCACCCAATTACAGGATAATTGTAAAGAAGAAATCTCATAAAATGATACAAATACCATAAGGTGATGGTGTGAAATTATTTACACCAAGGGAAAAAAGTATTATGTACTGCAAAAAAGTACTAATAAAAATTTTTAAAAGAACTAGACGGAGAAAAATGCCAAGTACTAACAGGAGAGATAAATTGGTGACTTTTTTCTTAAAAAAAAAAATTTTGGTGTTTCTCATGTTTTCTACAATAAGCAAATACCTTGTTTATACTTAGAAGAGAAGCATACGGAGGCTGAAGAAATGACACCCACGGGGGTGCTCTCTGCTCGTCACAGCTCATCTCTAATGTCCACGTTTAATCAATAGGGAGGTCAGAGGGCACTTCAGCTGCGTCTAAAGCCCCTCTGAGTGGGGACAGCAAAAGGCCAGGACATCCACAGACCATGGGGACCTCACCCCAGCTCCCACACAGATGGCAGTGGGTCTCATCAAGCTTTGGTCTGGATCTGCATTTAGCGAAATAAAAGCCATGAGCAATTTTACTTTGGCCAGACACACACCACTGCAGGCCTGCGCTTGGCCCCTTCCCCAGACTTAAGGGAAAACAGCTGGACGCGTTCCCTGCCCCGAAATAACAACAACGGTGACGGTTAGTACCAAAAGGCTTCCCCCATGAAAGCCCACGTCGCAGTCTCGCCCGCGCAAAGGTCGGGAAATGAAATGGATGACAGCTCCTTACCTGATCAGTTGGCGCCCAGTCTTCCCTTCTATCGGTGAAAACCCCACCTTCTCCGTCAAGAAATTCCACCCATTTCATGTGGGCTTGAAGCATTAAGCAGATGAGGTGTTTCATCAACCCCAGTGAGCGCCATCTCCAGCAAGGGGAGAAAAACCAGTCTCCCCAGCTGGAAAGGATGAGGTGATAGGAGACAGGAACCGCCTCTTTCCCTGGATGGGAGTGGGACCCACCACGGGTGCGGGCAGAAGGGGTCCTGCGGTGGGGAGGCCGGGAGGGAGCTGCTGGCCCCTCGACCCTCCACCTGGCCAGGCCTCGGAAGAGTCTCCACCGGTCACCCACGACCCACAGAGCATGCGTAGGACATGAAGAGCTCCTTGGACTTCTAGGTGTATTTCAACAGTGCTAGAAACCATTAGACAGTGAATTTTATGGAATGATGTCATACGGAGCTGTCTTTTCATGAGCCACATGAAAACAGAACTCACTGCCTAGAAATTGTTTTAAATTACTATATATTAATTGTACAAATTAATGAGTTTGCCTGGACATTTACACACACATACAGTGTATTATATATATTGTGCTCTTGATCATATCCATACTCCCTTCCATCCTGTCTTGCCCTCCTCTCTCCTGCTTCCTCATGGTTCCCTTTTCCTTCCCTAGTAATTTCTTTTCTACTTTCAGGTGAGCTTTTCTTTTTAATTTCCATATATGGGAGAAAATGTGTGATATTTGTAACTGTGATTGTGTCTGGCTTATTTTGTTGAACATGATGACCTTCAGTCCCATCCATTTCCTTGCAAATGACCTGATTTCATTCTTCTTTATGACTGAATAATACACCACTGTGTATACATACCGCATTTTCTTTATCCATTTATCTGTTAATGGGGCCTTAGCCTGGTTCTGTAACTTGGCTATGTAAACAGTGCCACAATAAACATGGATACATAGGTCCTTCGGGTATATACAGGGGCAGTATGGATGGACCATATAGTTGTTCTATTTTTCGTTTTTCAAAGAACTTCCATACTGATTTCCACAGTAGCTGTACTAATTTATTTTCCTACAACAGTGTAGATGGGTTCATTCCCCCATCTCATCTTTGCCAGCACTTAATACTGTTTAGTGTTTGTTTTGTTTGTTTATTTATTTACTTATTTTACAGTAATACCTTGGTTCATGAATGTTTCTGTTGGGGAACTCTTTAGTTCCCCAACAGAAACCTTTGGCAAAATTTTGCTCCCGTTCTCAAACTTCGCATTGGTGACAAACATCTTCCCTGCATGAATGTGAACATGGCCATCTTCCCCAGAATCGTGGAACGAGTTCAGTTCGTGAACCGAGGCATCACTGTATTTAGATAATAGCCATTCTGATTGGAGTGAGGTTGAATCTCAATGAAGTTTTGACTTGCATTTTCCTAGCGGCTAACGATGTTGTTTTTACATACATTGTTGGCCATTTGTACTTTTTCTTTTGAGAAGTGTCTTTTGGCATCATTTGCCCATTTATTGATTGGACTACTTGTTCTTTATCTGTTGAATTTTGTTGAGTTCTTTATATATTCTGAATACTGATCCTCTCTCAGGTGAATATCTGGCAAAGATTTTCTCCCATTGCATCACTCCATAAAACACATTGTTATTCTTCATTTCATTTGTAATACAGGAATATAAACACTTCCTACATGATATCTGAAGTTCTCACTTCAAACAATACTGATACATTGGTATGTAAAGGGGATGATAGTGACATATGTATTGTTATATTTACAAATCTTTCTATCTTATGCCGTCATGAGGCCAGATTTACCACTCTACTAAATTGGTGGATGAAAGTAGTCCCATTTGTAGATTTCTTTTTTCTTCTTGAAGTACTGGGGATGGACCCTAGGGCCTTTGCACTGAGCTACATCTCCAGCCCTTTTTTATGTTTTATTTTCATTTTTTACTTTATGTTTTATTTTTGAAACAGAGTTTCTCTGAGTCCCTAAGTTGCCCAGGCTAGGCTCAAACTTGTGATCCACCTGCCTCAGTCTCCCCAGAGTGCAGGGATTACAGGCATTGCACCACTATATCCAGCTTTTATGGATAGATTTTTATGATATATATTAAGCTTCAATAGACTGTGGCTTGATTCTGATTCTTCAAGGTTTTATGCTTTGGGCTTTTAATAGAGTGCAATTAATATAGTGTTGTAGGCCTCTCCCATGCACAGGAAGCTTTGGGAAATTTCATTTATAAGTCTCCAGTTGTCAGAAGCTGTTTTGCATATGGGAAAAGTATTGTTGAAATAAATATTATTTTTCCAGGAACCAAAGCTTTATATATTGATCAAGATGATTCTGAAAGTTTTTACTTTAAATGTTAGAATGTTGTTATTGTTAATTGCACTCTATTATTTACTCAATAACAAATCATGATTTATCAGTAAACATTAACGTTCTCATATTAAAATGTAGACAAAATGAGGGTCCACAGACAGGCCTTGACCGCTTTGAGGTAGGCCTCCAAGAGACAAGCAAAGGAAGGACTGTTCCCACCTGGTGACACTGAGTCCCACGTTAGCTGTCTGTCACGCGGAGCATGGCGGCAACCCAGGCCCACAAATCCCTGACCATTATTATGCCTGTTTTGCGGACGAGGACATTGAGGCACAGAGAAGAAGACGTGCCCAAGGTCACACAGCTGGTGAGTAGTGAGGTCAGATTCAAACCCAGGTCAGCCTGACTCCACAAACAGAGTACACACACACACACACACACACACACACACACACACGCACAGGATGGGGGGGTATTGATTCTCCAAATGGCCCAGGTAGGCTCCTGAAATGCTCAGTACCATAGTATCTTATTGCTATTGTCCCTAATTTATTATTTTAGCATTCAGAAGGAGGTCACAGGTTTGAAATAGATCTTACAGGGCTAAAATCAGGGTGTTCTGGGGCTCTAGGGCAGTTGCTTTCTCTTTGAATTCCAGAGGCTGCCCGCATTCCTTGGCACACGGCCCCTCCCATCACCTTCACAGCCACTCTGGCCTGCTGACTCTTTCTCATCTTTGGTTCTCTCTCTTCCCTCCTTGTCCCAGTTGAAAGGCGGTTGTGACTACAATGGGCACCCAGATAATCCAGATGATTCCAGATAATCCTATTTTAAGGTCAGCAGATTAGAAATCTTAATTCTATCTGCAACCTTAATCTCCCCTTGTTTTATAACATGACAAATTATTCACAGTTTCCAAGGGTTATGATGAGGACGTCTTTGGGGACGTCTTTGGGGAACTCAGAGTATGGAGTTCTACCTACCGTACTCAGAGAAGCAGCAAGTTTGTGAGGTCGCTGAAGCCCGGGGCCTGGCTTCTACCTTCCCATGGGGACTGAGGAACTATCCTCACCAAAATGTCCAGGAGACTGAAGCCCAGGGAGGACTGGTCCATCACAGTGGGAGGACGGACATTTCCAGAGAAAATTTCCATTCAAGGGACCACTATCCTGTCCCTGCCGGGGTTGGAAAGACCCAGCATGGGGATTATTTACCTGCTCTCATTCATGTGCACTCTTACAAAAGTAATGTCTGCTCAAGCATTATATTCAAACCCTTCAGAAGCAAGAGTAAGACACTATAATGTGCTTACCACAATCCACCTTCTGCTCTCCTGGTGCCCCTCTTTCCTTGGGGGTCCTTGAGGACAGCAGGCAATGGCGGGAGTCTGTGTGAGAGGCCACAGGGCAACATGGGAAGCCAGAGTAGGGGATAGTGGTCAGTCTTCCTCTCTAGAGAACCAACTCAGAGTCCCACAAGAACTGCCTTCAACCCTTCAGAGGGCAGTACCCCCAGCAAGAGCTACAGTAATGACATTCTGTTAGCTCCACCTCTTAAACGCCCCACCACCTCTTTACACCATCATGCTGGAGATGAAGCTTCCAACGTAAGAACTGCTAGAGGACACTTAGAGCCAAACCACAGCACCACATGACATGAACCAACCAATGAGCATGTGCACGAGGGAAGGGCACCATTTCTGGTCACGAGAAGCCATCTACAGATGCTCCTGCCTGTACCTTCTCCTTCCTTGGAGAACCAGAAACCCTCAAGATGCAAAATAGCAGAGCTTCACGATGGAACTGGACCTCCAGGTCAGTGCGTGAAGGAAAGAGGCACACTGGCACCTGTTTTTAACTTTGTGAGACAGAAATAAAATTTCAGTGAGTCCACCGGGGATCTCTGGCTGTTTGTTACACCAGCTCTCATTACCTTAACAAATATTTAGGCATTTAAATTTTGTTAACTCTTTCAGGATGGTTTACATCACACATGTATAAGGCATATATGTACAACACCAATAGAAAAAGTGTATCTCCTTAGTCAAAGGGCGTCAACTTCCGGTTACGCCACGAATGAGTTGTGAGGCTCTGATGTTCCACATGGTGACCGCAGTCCATGCTGATGGCTGAACCCCTGAAGCCTGTTCAGAAATGAGATCTCAAGGGTGGAACATGGCAGCAAGCTGAGGAGACGAATGCGTCCTTGAGCTTGACCATGGTGACCCCTTTACAGTGTATATGTGGGTCAGTCCTTGAATTAGACGCCTGAAATATAGTATATGTAGTTTTTATTTCTCATTGTACCTCACAAAAGCTGAAAAGAAGTAGAAATTGAACCTTGATATAAATGCCATTTTGCAACTTGTTTCACTTAGCAGTAGGCCAACAGCATCTTGCAATACATGTAGGTCTACTTAGTCTTTTAGGGACATCAAGTTTTTCTGTGTACCTTGGTAGCCAGCCGCTTCACGGACATTTCAAATGATAGCTGTTTTCTGATATGGTGGCCGATGCTGCCATAGGTGTCCTGTCCATACCTGTGTGATTCCAACAGTGAATGAAAGCTCGTATTTCCCCAAGCCCTCGCCAAAACTAATACCACTACGTTGTCTTCACTAACTTGATCGATAAGAAACGATGGCTCACTTTCTTTGACATTCCTTCATTTGGTAGGTGAGTAGATTGTATTTCCTTTTTAATCATGAAGTAATTTGGTGAGCAGGGAATTACAGATTGGAGAATAAGGTGGTCCTGGGAGTCATCCTTGCTATACCCCCCCAAAGACTATCCCTGACCCATCATGGAACCCACATAATGACATGTCCACAGCTGCCAGAAATGAATCTGTCTCGCTTGCCTAGAAAGGAGAAGGAAGGCCATCCTGCCTGTCAGGTTTGTGGCATCATTTTAGAAACAGTCACGAAATGGCTGTTCTGTACCAAGCTTCGACTATGTACTGAGGATAGGAGGAGACCAAGGGACAGCCCTTCCTTACCTGCCCCCTTGACAAAAAACCATGATTTCATTCACTTTGCTCCTACCCAGAGGCTGGTCCTTGACTAGCTGCACTAGTGATCTTATGCCATGGGCTACAGGACCCGCCGGGGCATGGGTATGTGACATAGTTCCAGCCAATGAGATGATCTGATAGGAGGGTACTGGGATGTTTTCTTTGTGTCTAGGAGACACAAGGTAGGACCCTGCCCAGAGCTGCCGCAAGTACCTTGGCACTGTGAGGGGATCCAGGCCAAAAGGACGAGCTAGTTTCCTGAGGATGGTGGAGAGGAAAGATGGAGGCTTTCTGGATCCTCAATGTGACCTTTGAGTCACTAGACTGATGAACCTTCAACCCACCCAACCCTACACCTCTCACAGTGATAACAGACAACCTTTCCCGATTAGCCATTTTGTAAGCAGTCTTCTGCCAGGTGCGGGTTCAAACCACAGACTTCACCTCTGAAGGATGAATAGGAGTCAACCACAAGGAGAGTGTTTTAGGTGGAGAGAATGGTGTGCGCCTGCCCGGAATATGCCTCGTGACTTAGAAGAAGCTGAATTTGGTTGATGTGAGAAGACGTGAGAGATGAGGGTGGAGATGGAATGGGGCCAGCACAAAGGGTTTTGTGGATCTCTTGAGCTTTCTCCTGTGGCTATCAGAGAGCCGTGAGGTTTCTGAGAATGCACTGACATGGCCATCTGAGAGATGTTGCAGGGAGGGGTGGAGCAGTGGGCAGGTGGGAAGCTGCTCTTGCCCTCATTTCCTCATTTTCTCTCCTTGAGTTCCAGGGGACTGTCTCTATAACCCCAGGAGACTGATAGGACCTACACTGCTCAGGTTCTCCCCAGCGACCAGCCCCGGTCTCCTACACACCGAAAGGCTAACACAAGCAATACAAGTGTCCACCCACAGATGATGAAAGGACAAACAAAATGTGGAACAGACATACAATGGGACATTATTCTGCCTTAAAAAGGAAGGAAATTTTGACACCTGCCACAGATGGATGAACCTTCAGGGCATTATACTACATGTAATCAGCCAGTCACAAAAAGGACAAAGATTGTGTAATTCCTCTTGTCTGGGGTTCCTAGAATAGTCCAATTCATAAAGATAGAAAGTAGAATGGAGGCTGCCAGCTAGTGGGTGGCAGCAATGGCAAGCCACTGTTTAATGGGTACAGAGTTTCAATTCTGCAAGGTGAAAATTCTGGAGATGGATGCTGGTGATGTGAAATGCCTGAAGCCACTCGGAAATAATCCAGAGAGTTCCAGATGACTTCCCAGCTTGGAGCTACTGTTTGGTGTCATCTCTGACTTCAGGGATCCCTCTGTGGCTCTTCTTGGGTCACCCTGGCCATTTCTGGGAAGAAAGAGACAGAAAGACAGAGCGATAGACAGATGACACACAAACACAAAGACACAGAGAGATAGAGATGGAGACAGAGACCTCTCGCACTTAATGCCTAGCTGAGGTTGAGACAGGTCAGAAATGCCCTTTGGATTGGCAGCCTCTGCCCTCTGAAAAGCCTGAGACAAGTCAGGCACGAACAAGGGACTTCCAAACGTCCTCTGTCATCTTCAGCTCAGGCAGGGCTAATGCCCTGGAAAGTCTTCTGAGCGCTGTCTTTGCAGCCCTGCTGCCTCCCCACCCCGGCTGACAGGGGCTGGGGAAGGCTCCCCTGGCCAGGCCCGGGAAGGTTCGCTGCCCTTCCAGGGATGCCTGGAAATAAAATGCCCTTGTCGTTCATCCATTAAAACGATGAGAACAACAAAAACCTCTTTGCTGTGAAATATGGCCCAGAAGGGGACTGAAAGCAAAACTTTGGTATATCGTACATCTGGTAAGTGTAAAGCAAGCGCCATATCATCGCTCGCCGGAGAAGAAACTGAGCGTTGTTGGCAACCGCGAGCCCTGCTGGCTCTTCGGGATCACAGACGTCTCCTTCCACAGGTTGGTGCAGTCACCAAAGTGTTTATCACTCTTTAATACCCCTTTTTATTTCAATTCAAGCTTTGTCTTAAAATCTGTTTTGCCTAACATTACAATTGCACCATTGTGTGTTGTTTAGTATTTACATGGGATAATTTTTTCATTCTTCCAAAGTGATTTTACGTGATTTCCAGTGTGATTTTATGTTTTAGACCTCTCTCCCCCATCTCTCTCTCTCTCCAGTTCTCAGAATTGAATCCAACTCCGGCACATGCCAAGCGAGTGCTCTCCCACCAAGCCATATCCCAGCCCTAGATCGTCTCTTGTAAATAGAATATATTTGGATATTTTAAATCTAGTTTGACTGTCCTTACTTTCTGACTAATTAGTGCAACAACTTTTATTAAATTCACCCACAGAGTTGGCTTTAAATCTGCCACCTTACTTTGTGCATTCTAATTAGTCCATTCACTATATGTTTCATTTAATTCTTTCTTCTTCTTGCTGTTAGAAAGTTTGAATATCATCCCATATTTTCCCTGCAGTTAGTACCAGACATCCTACACTCTTTATACAGTACTCTCGAAGTTGTTGCCCGAGGAGTTGTAATATGAATCCAAAACATACCACAGCCCAGTGTGACTCAATACCACGTCCTCTTTCTAGACCGTGCAAGGACCTTAGACCAGCTTAGTTCCATTTATTCAGCTTCCCAATCACATGCTATTATTGCTGCCCTTTTTCATTCTGTGATCTTAAAGTACACAAGGCATTGCTATAATTATTTTATATAATCAATGTTCACTCGGATTCAGCTCTTCTTCACCATTGCACCATTCATTCTTGCATTTCTAATAAAAATTCTCTAACAATTTCTATAATTTCCCATCTGCCTAAGATTCCTTTAGATGATGATTGGCTACAGGGGGTTTTGTTTGAAAAATATTTATTTTTAATTTATTCTTTTTTAAGACTTTTTATGACGAAAAATTAGGCATAAAGCAAAAGAAACTGATACACTGAACCCCTACGTATCCATCACTAGTTCCAGCAATTAACAAAATTGTCCCGGCCAGTCCTATCCTTTGGTCTTCCTGACCGTGTCCCCTCTCCCAGAATTACTCGGCAAACACTGGACATCATTCTGTCTCCCCCATATTTTAGTACGCAGCTTCTGAAAGAAGAGGACTTCTTTCTTAAAACACAGCCATATTATCTACCAAATAACAACAGCGAGAATCCCTTTCTACCATCATCTATCTTGTCAGCTGTTGTCATCTCCCCGGCTCTCCTTTAATTTTTTTCGTATTTGTTTGAAATAGGGTGCAAACGAGTGTTCTTTGTGTGGTTACTGGCCAGTTGGTTGCCTGAGTTTCCCTGCCCCCCACTGTTTCTGTGGTTATTGAAGGAACAGCCTGGGTTTTGCTGATCACATTGTACAGTGTCATCTCACACCTGCCTTGGGATTTTCTAGAAGCTTGTCACTGGATTTGGAGACTGGGCCAAACCCAGTTTTGATTCTCTGGCAAGACTACTTCACAGGTGAAGCTGTGCATGAAGCACACAATCTGTGGCTACCGATCTGTGGGGAACATGAATGGGCTGATGACGCTCCCTGGACTAATAATTCACAACAGGCCGGGAAATGGAGATGTTTGAGTTCTAGCAGCTCTTCTTCATTAGTTAGTTGAACTACTTCTATAAAGAGAAACTTCTCATCAATTGCTAATCCTGGAGGACAGTCTATGTAGCCAAAGCAGAATAATTTATTCTTTTCTTGTATTTTGTATTTTTGAATATAGTTATTTCCTTGGTATCTTCCAAATGTGATTGATGAGTATCCTCATGGATTTTTGGAATTCAACATGTTTGATGCATTTTAATTGTTCAGAGTATAAACTTTATTGAAGCCTGCTCCAGGCTCACCCCGCACACTTCTCTGGAGACCCTTGGTAACTTTGGGGGGCAAACAGTATTTACAGAGCACAATCCAGGCACCAGGAACGCTCTTTACTCTTGGGTTAGTCAGTGTTTCTGGATTCATCCATAGCCAGAACTAGGAAACCTGCTCTCATTTCTAGGAAAAAAGAATATATCACAAGAAGACAAGCACTATGAACTGATGCTGATATTTCTGATTCAAATTTAGGAGTAGGGGGTTTTTATTTAATCTCATCCATCACTCTCCCACACCAAAAATTGTAGCTCTCAATGATGCTGACATGTTTATTTGTTTCCTTCGTCTTACACAGAGCCAGGACTGGGGAAAGTCAAGTGAATCACAAAGTGTGCAAAGTGCAAGAGGGCCAAGCTATCCCGGTGTGACAGGTACATGGACATCTTCTTCAATTCTGTAGTCTCACTTGCCTTTCCTTAGATCTGTTTCCGGTCCAACCCTACACACATACAGCACCCTCCATAACAATGGCAATAAGGGTGTTCAGGTGTGTATGCGTGTGTGTGTGCACGTGCGTGTGTGTGAGAGAGAGAGAGAGAGAAAGAGAGAACAAGGCTAAGATTGAAATGTCTTCTATAACCTAATCTTAGAAGTGACAGAATATCACTTTTGCCTTATGTTGCTGGTCACACAGACCAACCCTGTTACATGGTGAGACGGGGCTACACAAAGATGTGAGTGTCAGGGGATGGAGAATCCTGGGGGCCCTCTTGGAGGCTGATTACTGTAGTCTACTCTTTATTCTGATGATGCACACCCCTCCCACATGTAAGACACACTCACCCGCCCCACGACCCCAAAGTCTCCCCGTCACAGCATCAGCTCTAAGTCCAGAATCGCATTGTCTAAATCAGACTCAGCAACAACCGCCCTCCTGAGATGGACAAGTAGAGCTGCCCAAGTACATTTCTTCTCCATCTGTAGGCCGTTGGGCTGCAGGGACCAGTTCTCTTGCTCCTTGTCATCTAACATATAATAGGACAGGCATACAATAAGGACTTCAGACACTGCTGTTCTAAAGAGGCGAATGGAAGACACAAAGCTGTCATTGCACAGCAATGATGAGATCTAGACTGTACAAATGTTGTAGGTCCCTTGAGTAAGACTCAGAAATCACTTTCCATGGCCCTTGGCTGGATTCTCCGTTTCCGATCTCTGAGTCGCTTCTCCTCCACGTGATTCAGCACAGGTATGCAGATCAGTAGTTTTCTAAGCCTGCTTTTATGTCCATAAAAATGTGATCGTTCTTCTCATTTTGTATCTTCTCTGTCCTTTTCAGATCAAGCTAGTGATTCTTTTGGGGATACAATTTCTTAATGACCTCCTAGACCTCTTATGAATCTTTTCTATTCTTCTTTCTTTCTTTCCCTAGTGCTGAGGATTGGATTTAGGGCCTTGTGCATGCTAGACAAGCCCTCTACCACTGAGCTACGCCTCACCCCTTTTTATTGTTTTATTTTGAAACAGAATCTTTGTAAATTTCAAAGGACAGCCTCAAACTTGCCATCTTCCTCCCTCAGCCTCCTGTGTAGCTGAGATTACAGGCATGCACTACTGCACCTGGCTTTTGTGAATCTTACTGGGGCTCACACCATCACTCACAAGTTATGCATAGAAGTCTTGTTGAGACAAACCCTTACTTATATAGCCTTTTGATGAGGGACAACAGTTTTGAGCTTAACAGAACCCCTATCACTGGATTGAGTGAGTCTGAGAGGCACATACCTAAAATGTTAGGCGGCTCTTCTATCCACATGAATAGTATTCTTGGTTGCACCTTACATTTTTTTTGAGGTCTTAACAAAAGACCTGTCAGTCACACCTGTGACTTCGTTTTTAGATATTTTTTTTTTCCTGCCAGTACCTTGGATTTGATCTTTGTCAGATTCGTTTCTTATTTTTAGCACTGTTTGTGACTGGAGAGGCTTAGGATTTTCAAATCTATCAAGTGTCCACTTCTTTATGTTTAACATAAACTTCCTATCACTCCATACGTGGATCCCCTTTCTTCTAATTCCCCATACAACTCCGCCTTTCTCTTCCACAAGAGAGGCTTCCACAGAAGATACAATGCTTCTCTAAACCGTTTCTTTAGGGCATTTACATTTCCACTAACACCCTGAAGTCCTTCCAGCTTCTGCCAGCTGCCTCTTTCCAAAGCCACTCTTAGATCTCGAGATATTTTTTAATGACAGTGCCCCACACCTGGTACCAAAACCTGGATTTATAAACTACTGCTGCATAACAAACTTAGTAGCTTAAAATAACAAACATTTATTATCTCTCAGGTTCTGTATGCTGGGAATTTGGGAGCTGCTTATTTGGGAGGTCCTGGCTCAGAGTGTCACATAAGGTTGCTATCAAGATGCTGGCCAGGGCTGCAGTCAGCTAAGGGCTGGCCAGAGTTGCTTCTGGAGTCACTTATGTGGTGTTGGCCGTGAGTCTCTCCCCAGAGCTGCGTAGGACTTGGTGGCTGGCTGCACAGAGCAACCTTTGTTCACAGAGAGAGCAGAATGCGTAAGGTTTGGATGCCTGGAGACGGGGACCCCGGGGGTCATATTGGTGGCTAATGTTGGGGTTAGACAAACCCATAAAACCAGTTACATCAGGGCTGGGGACAGAGCTCAGTGGTCGTGTTTGCCGGAAATGCATGAGTACGTGGGTTCAAAACCCAACACCACAAAAAGAAACAAAAAAGTAAATACATACCTGCAACTTGTGAACGTGAACTTGTTGGAAAAGGGGCTTTGCGTGTGTAACTGAGATCTCCAGAGTAGCTCCTGCTGGATTATCTGGGTGAACCCTAAATCCAGTGACAATGTCCTAGAGAAGACCATATGGAAATTGGAGGTAGAGCTAAGACTGGTGTGTCTACTGGCCAAGGACTGCTGGGAGCCACTGGAAGCTAAGAAAGAGGTATGGGGTGGGCTCGATTTCCCTCACACCCGCTGGAAGGAATCACCCCTGCCAACACTTTGACGGACTGACGGCAGCCACAGTATGCTAATATGGTACGCACGAGAAGCCAGCCTCTGCCCATCTTTGCCGTGTGGAATCTCATGACAGACATTCCCAAATATTTGCAGAGCACCTACCATCCGCCAGACACTGTTGTGAGCAAAAGGGAAAACAGGGTGAACAAAAGAGACAAATCTCCGCCTTCACAGAGCTCTCGTTCTAGGGAATACCGGTGCAATGTCTTGGTACTTTGGCTCCTCTGAATTCCCTCTGGTTACTGATCCTTTATATCCGCTGGAGCAAGACTAAGACAAATTCCAGGGTGAGAGGATCCACTTAACGAATAAAGGGTTGCAAAATTCTGTGACACTAATTCAACAAAAACACGGGGAAGTGGATGATCCTTAAGCTACTTCCCTTGCAGACCTCATTCTCTAAGTGCAGATGCAAGAACAGCTTCCTCCGCGTCTATGGAAACCACCACAGGCTCCTTTTCCTTTTCCATTTCACTAGATGTTTCTTTTCTTTTTGGTTGGGGAGCTCCTTTTCATATCAAGTGCCATCAAATTGTCCTGCCCTAGCCCACCACAGGGGTTGAGGAAAATTACTCAAGGGATTTTTAAACTATTGAGAACATGGTGATGGTATCTGATTAAGCATTAAGACACGCAAAGTATTATTACATATATAAAGGCTTTTCTTCTAGTCTGTATGTCAAATTCAACCAAAAAATGTATGCTGTCTACACATCTGGAATCCACACATGGAACATTCACACATTAAAACTGCCACCTGGTCATTATGTGGACGAGATGTATTACCCAACAGTTACTTGGCTGCTTGGGATAAATAGCATTGAATTATTTCACAAAACCAGTTTCCCTGCCTGTATATTCGGCATTGGATGTGTCTAATTCCAGGTCGTGTTTTGTCTTCTCTAAGACATTGAATCTCAATGTCTGGAGTACATCAGTGTTGCTCTGGGTCAATGCGTGCTTTTGAAAGACAAGCGCTCCTCATGGAATTAGTGATTTAGCATTATCTAGGTCCTGTCCATCTACCTCTGTTGACACAGGGTGCCTCTAACAAGCCGGCTCAGTGACTCTGATACAGATAAACTGCTCCTGGGTTTCCCTGCCTGGCCCTGGCCTGGTTGGGTTATCAGTGACCTTTTCCTTTGAATTGATATTCAGCCTCTACTTGGCCCTGTTGGTAAGCCTGATAGAGAAACTCCTTTCCTGTGTCAGTTAATGACAGCAGAGCCCCTGTTCCCTAACGCACGTTCCTAATCTACTGGGTTTAACCCTGACACCTGCTACAGCTCCATTCCCCTGTGAGTGATTTACCATCCAAACTCCCCCGTGTGGATTTTCAGACAACCAGGGATATTTCCATGGATCCAAATGCCGAGTTAATGACAGAGGGGGACACAGGTGCCTGGAGGCGGACTGAGCACTGCTCTGGGCTCCAGTTCTGCTCCTTGCCTGGTGTGGGACTTGGGGTACAGGTCTCTGGGTATCAGCACGCCCTCGTTCCTTATAGCTGGTGACTCTCATACAAGACCTCGGGGTGCTTCAGAGGAGGAATGGACGAGAAAGTCAAGCTCCGCCTTAAACCCTCGTCCTATTTTAGTCTGTCTCACTCTTCTTTTTTATGAGGCAGTGTTGTTCAGTGGTTAGAGCACGGGCTGTAGAGTGAACAGACCTGGTTTCAAACTCTGGCTGACTGCCTGCGCGGCCTTGGACAAGACAGTGCCTCCCTTTCAGTTTCCTCTCTGTGAAAGAAGGAAACGCTACTTACTTCATGGGATCAGTTCGATGAATTAATACACATGAAAGCTTTAAAAAAGCATCTAGCACATAATAAGTGAGGGGTAAACATTCGCTGTTGATATTATTGGTGTTCCAAGAACTTGATACGTAATAGCTCATTTACTTCTTGAAAAAACCCTGTGACAGTTACTATTATTACTGCCACTTTATGGGTTCATTTACTTGTTTAGAAAATGTTCGGTGCTGTGCTAGGAGTGAGCAAAACAATACAGCTGTAATTTAAATAAAGGAACAATAGTTAAAATGCTACTGGGCTCCCCCTGACCAAGCCCAGGACAACTTAAACTCCAAGATAAATAGCTATACCAACAATGATGGGGTGTTAAATAAAATAAGAAAATGTGAGTCCACATTGTGGACTATAAGGGGAGGGTATAAGGGGAGGAAGGCTTGTCACTATGTTAGAATGCCGATTAATAAATAAAAAGTGAGGTGGAATTTTTAAAAAGTCACAGACTGGCAAATACCACAGCAATTACTGATTCATGTTGAGGATGCTAAAACCACAGGGTGAAAGTTTGATGGAGAATGGGATATTTAGATATTCCTGAAATATTGATTAATTACAATAGGGAAATTGTGACTTTGGAGTAGCACAGCCTGACGGGTGACAACTTACCCAAGTGACTGAGGCTAACTTTGTCAGCGATGGGCAAACTGCTGTCCCAGCTCTCTTACTTCAACATGACAGGAAGACGCAATATCACTTCTACAGTGTTCTCACCTGAATCTAAACAGGAAGAAGTGTCAGGCAGACTCCAAGTCGGAGACATTCTACGATGTCTGTCTGCAATGAACCAATATGGCTGATTCATATTTGTCAAAGATGCTAAGACCAGGAAAGGGGAAGGCTGTTCTAGAGTAGAGGCCTGACTAGCAAGTTTTTTTTTCTCTTTTTTCTATGATGGAACATGGTTGGAACAATTAGAAAATTATGAATGTCTTTAGGTCAGAGTATTGTATGTGTTTTATTTCCTGGATTTGATAATTTTATTGGGGATAAAGAAAATTTCCTTGTGTTTAGGAATATACAAGGTGTAATCAAATACATGGTAAATGTTTGAATTTTAAAAATTTATTACATTAAAGACACATTGCTATTAATCTCCTTCAAAACACTCCTTCTCACTTCGAACACACTTGTGCCGTTTTTCGTGCCACTTTCTAAAGCTGTTCTGGAAGTCCTCTTTTGTGAGTGTCTTTAAGAGGTGTGCTAAAAAATACAGTGAATGCTGCTACTGAGCACCATCCAATAGAAAGACGGGCTCTTAAAAACATTATGCCGAGTCCTCATCCATCTTATTCACTGGAGCCTGAGCCATGAGACTTCTGACTCTTCCCCAAAGTCAAAATGACCATGAAAGGGAAACGTTTTGAATCAATTCAGGACATTACAGCAACCAAGACAGTGCAACCAAAGGCGCTCACAAAGGACCTTCAGGACTTCTTCAGAAAGTGGCACGAACCACCGGCTCAGTGTGCTCCAAATGAGAAGGGGGTGTTTTGAAGGGGATTAATGGCAATGTGTCTTTTACTCTAATAATGTTTTTAATTTAAACATTCACACTTCATACACCAAGGGATACTAAACGGTAGAGGAGCTTCATAATTGCAACTACTGTATCTCTCAAAAGGTCCAGAAAACGACAGCAATATAGTAACAATAATGTGTGTGTATGGATGGATGGATGGATGGACAGATGGATGCACAGATAGTCTGATAAAAGTGACAGAGCAAATAACGTAAAATGGGAACATTTGGAGAATCTGACTTAAGGATGTATGAAAGTTCTTTGTGGTATTTTTGCCTCCCCCCCAGTCTGAAATTATTTAAAACTTAAAGGCTACCAAAAATGTCAATTAAACCCCAAGTCTCGCCTCACGCTCGTGGAGGGCAGGAGTGACGGAAATGGGGAGAGCGAGACCTCACGGGGAACCGCAGACCCACTAGGGGCTGCCTCTCCAAGGGCAGAGTGGCTTCCAGCTGCGGGCGGGGCGGGGGGGGGGGGAGACACACGTCATTTCTGGCCCTTTGCCAGCAAGGGAAACCAGCAAAGGCACACAGGGAACGCTCCGCGAGGCCCGGCATGGTGGCTGGGGCCGCACCAGGGAAGTGGGGGGCCGAGCCAGGGCAGGTTCAGTGGACTCAGCAGAACTTCTCCCTGCCCAGGCTCTCCTGCCTCGGGAAGGGAGGAGGGAGAAGAGGGTGGGAAGGAGGGTCGGGAGAAGCTAGCGTTCGACGGTGTAGTTTCTACAACCTAATATTTGCATATATTACCTCATTCTTCCTCACAAATGTTACAGATAGAACGTCTATTATTATTCCTGTTTTTCTTCCCTCATACTGGGAATTAAAGCCTTCACCTTGAGCTACAACCCCCAGCCCTTTTTTGTATTTTATTTTGAGACAGAGCCTTGCTGCATTGCCCAGCCTGGGCCTGAAGTTTCGATCTTCCTGCCTCAGCCTCCCAGAGTGCTGGGATTACAGGTGTGCACCACCACCTCTGGCTATTTCCATTTTAGAGAAGAGGAAACAAAGGCTTAGACAGGCAAGGGCGGTGTAGTGGAAGCGAGACGCTCACTGACCCTCGCTCTGAAAACAGAAATTGCAACCAGTGGTTCTGAAGCCTGAACTCTTACTCCCTGGTTAAACTGAAACACCGGAAGCTAAAGTTTAAAAGTGTCTCTCTAGAGATTGGGGTAAGAACGTGGAAGCAGGGAGGTGGGTGTTGGGTGCAGCAAATTCCCTCTTCTTTTCCTGGAAGCTCAATAATCGAAAAGGTAAGCAGGAAAATAATGCAGACTCCATGATAGAAACCACAGGCCCAGAAACACATAAAGACTGGCAGAATCAAGACTGCACGTAAAAGCCACAAGATGAAATTACTGAACCTGCAGAAATTACTTGGGGCAGGGAGCGAAGGTTAGGGATCATGTGCTGATTCACAAGTCAGCCCAGGAGTAACCGGTTTCAAAAAATCCAGCCAAAAGATTTCACCTGTAGCTGAAGCAAACTCTTACCTCGCTGTAAAGCAGTTTCTTGGCTTTGGCATGACTGACATGCAGGGCATCACAGTCCTTTGTCGTGGGGTTGTACTATACATGGCGGGAGGCTTAGCAGGATAGCTGGATTCTACCCACTAGATGCCAGCAGCATCAACCTCCACCCTGAATTGTAGCAACTAAAAATGTCTCCAGACAGTGCTATATATTCCCTGAGGGGCTGAGAATCTCTGCTCTAAAATCGTACACGCGGGTCTCTTGGATACAGCACATGTACAGACCCGAGGCAAAGAGAGGACGTCTGAGGAACATCATTATGAGTAGTAGGAGGAGAGATGAGACCAGAAAACAAAGGGACCATCACGGCAGCCCAGTGCCAGGAGATGTCAGGGGATCCCTAAAAATTCCACTCCCGGAACAAGCCTTCTACAGATTGCTGGAGATGAAAGTCCAACTCATTCCAAGGCATGGCATTTTTAAAGTGAATCAGCACAGAATAAATACAAAGGTACTAACAGAAAAGGGTGGGAAAGTCCAATCAAATCCACCAGACAGGGGACATTGGTCAAAAAAAAAAATTGTTACCATGGAATAGATGAAAAATCTGACCAAACAGTGTTTCATGAAGTAATAAATCTTAATAAGAACAATCGCTTCTGTGAGGAGAATTGCAAGGCAAAAATATAACAATGAGGGAAACCATGGCAAGACTCCGAGGAAAGAAGAATGAGGGGTGGGAAATATGGTAAAGAAACAAAATGTCGCCAGAGATGAAGGTGCAGTTGGAAGGGGAAGCTAGACATAGCACAGTAATGAAAATGGAGGACAGAAATAGAAATATGAATCAAACGAGACAGAATGAAGTGGATTTTTTAATCTGAGAGAAAATGATAAATATATAAAAAGGACAAAAGAAAGCCAATACATACACATTTAAAATCTACAAAGAACAAAAACACAATAAAATACAAGCAATACTTAAAAATAGAATTGAAGGAAAATTTCTTTGAATCAAAGATGCAAATCTACCTAAAAGTTACTGTATGTGCCAGGGAAAGTGGAACCAGACCAGTCAATTTCAAGACTCTCCTAAAAAATTTATCAGACTTACAGGATAAAAAAATACCCTTTGAGCAGCAAAGACCCCACCACCACCACTAAAATCAAGTCACTCATAAAGGGATAAAACCCGGGGCTGTCTCCCACAATATTCAGTACCAAACAGAGCACAGTACTCACAGGATACTTTAGTCATTGGTACGTCGTCTTCGTTCCAATTTTAGTATATATGCTGCTGAAGTGAGCACTTTCTCTGGATAAATGTCTGTTTAGGTCCTTTGCCCATTTTTCAATTGGGTTGTGTTAGTCACTTTTTCATTGCTGGGACAAAATACCTGACATATACAGCTTAAAGGGGAAAGGTTTATCTTGGCTTGTGGTTTCAGGGGTTTCAGTCCACGCTCGTCTGGTTCCGTGGCTGTGGGCCTGTCATGAGGCAGAAACATCATGGTGGAAGGGTGTGGCGGAGCAAAGCTGCTCACCTCATGGCAGCAGGGAAGAAGAGAGGGAGGGAAAGAGTCTGAAAATATATAACCTTCAGAGGTACCTCCCTAGTGATCTGCTGTATATGTTTAGGCTCCATCTCCCAATAAGCCTATTAAACTATGAACTCATCAATTCACAAAGTAAAGTTGGCATCATCAACTTTACTTCCTCAAATCCAATTAGTTGGCAACCAAACCTTCAAGCACAATGAGGCTTTGGGGGGACATTTTCGATCCCACCGTAAGAGGTTGTCTTTGGTCGAGTTGCAAGAGTTTCTTATAAATTCTGGATACAATCTTTGATTAGATATATGATTTGTAAATATTTCCTCCCATTCTCTGGGTTGTCTATACCATTATCTCAGTGTTTTTTTTTTTTTTGAGGCATGATTCTTCTAATGTTGATGAAGTCCATCTTATCTAGTTTTTTTTCCTTTTGTTGCTATGATTTAGTGTTATGCCTGATAAATAATTCCCAAATCCAGTGTCATGGAGGCTTATCCCTGTGACGTTCTCTTCTAAGGGTTTTATGGTGTTAGCACTTAGATTTAGAGTTTTGATCCACTCCGAGTTAATTCTGGTGCATGGCCAGGGATGAGGGCCCAGCTTCAGTCTTTTGCCTGAGATGTCCAGCTGTTCCAGCATCGTTTGTTGATGAAACTCCCTCGGCCACTGAACGGCCTCGCACGCTGGTCACAAAACAAGTTATCATAATTCTATTTATTTCTAAATGCTCAGTTCTGTTTCATGATCTGTATGTTTACCCTAGTATGACACTGCTTGATTTCTGTCGCTTTGCAGTAAATGCTGAAATTAAGAAGTGTCTTCCAACTTTGTTCTTGTTTTTTAAGATGGTTTTGTCATTCACGCTCCCTTGGAGTCCCATATAAATTATAGAAATGAGCTTTTCTGTTTCAGAAAAAGAGAAGGCCTGGAATTTCCACAGGATTTCACTGAATCTGCAGATCAATTTGACAAATATTCCATTTCAACAATGCTGTCTTCCAATTCAGGAACTCTTTTTAGTTACTTAGGTTTTCTTTAAATTCTTTCAGTAGTGTTTTATAATTATGCCTCTTTGGTTATATTTATTCTCAAATATTTTATTCTTTTTGACGGTATCGTAAATGCAATTATAGTCTTAATTTTCTCTTCAGATTGTTCACTGATAGTGTATAAAAAGAAAACCAGTTTCTTATATTGAATGTATACCTTACAGATTTTTTGAATTTGTGTATTAGCTCTAATAGTTCTGCTCTTGCTTCTCTAGGGTTTTCTACATTTAGAATCATATCACCTAGAAATGGAGGTAGATTTACTTCTTCCTTTCTAATGTGGATGCCTTCTGTTTCTTTTTCTGCTTAATGGTTCTGGCTAGAACTTCCAGTATAATGTGAAATCGGAGTGGCAGAAACCAGCATCTTTCTGATCACAGGGGGACAGTTTTCAGTTATTCATCGCTGAGTTCAGTATTAACTGCTGGTTTTTCAGAAATGTCCTTTGTAGTGTTGAGGAAGTTTCCTTCCATTCCTAGTTTTCTGAATTTTTGTTTTATCATGAAAAGGGGCTGAATTGTGTCAAAAGAATTTTCTGCATCAACTGAGATGATCATGTATGTGGTTTTTCTCTTTGCCCTATTAATACAATGTAGTACACCGATTGTTCTGTTTTATTGAACCATTCTTGGGTTTATACTTATATTGCATTCCTCAGACAAATCCAATCAGTCATAATGCATAATCCTTTTGGTGTGCTATTAGATTTGGTTTGCCAGTATTTTGTTGGCAAATTTTGTAGTGTCTAGATCCAGAAGGGATACTGGTCTGTAGTTTGCTTGTGGTGTCTCTGGCTTTGGTATCAGGGTAATGCTGGCTTCATAAAATAAGTTACGAAGTATTCCCTCTTATTCTATGTCTTGGATAGTTTTGAGAAGTTAATTCTTTAAATGGTAGAATTCACCAGTAAAGCAATCTAGCCTTGATTTTTTTTTGTTGTTTTTTGGTGGGGGGGCTGTTTTTAAGATGGTTTTGTCATTCAAGTTCCCTTGGAATTCTTTGGGGGTGTTTTATTATTTTTTTCTTTGGTATTATTTGGGGGGTGTTCACTAATTCAATCTCTTTACTTCTTATAGGTATATAATTAACTTGCTTTTCAAAATATTTTCAGATTAAATATTTTCAAATAAAACCCAGCTCTACACTGTATGCAAGAGATATAACTAATACACATAATTATGATGTCATGATTTGATTAGGAAACAAAATGCAATTCAGGTATAAAATCATTAAGCAAAATGACAAGGCATTATGTCATATATTAGAGTGCCACTTGAATTAAATGCAACTATAACTATTATGAATATCTACTTGACAGATAACCTAGTTATTCCATTCACTGGGCATTAATTACAGCAGTCCAACGAGATCAGGAGCATGAGTAGCCCGGAACTTGAATTCACTTTCTCATGGTAGATCACAGAAACAGAAAGGCAAAATAATGTGCATCTAAGATACAGCTCTGCTGTACACGAGAGACTGATAGCACAGTGAAACAACTTTACTTTCTTTGCCCTCACAGCCCCGAATGACACAAAACTCAGAAGATCAGGGACCCAAGTTCTTTCCAAGTTGTGGTCCCGTTAGCACCTGAGGCGGCATCGTCATCTGCTTGGTAGAAGCCCAGTTACCACTATGTCCAGGTTGTTCCTGGCAGAAGGTAGTGACATTGTGTAGCTGGCATGTCTGTGATCATGACCCTAGATCCAGAGTGGCAAATACGACTTGTACTCACGTTCTCTTGGAGAAATCTTGTCACTGGATAAACCCAAATGCAAGGGTAGGGGGTGCTGGGAGCACTCTAGCTTCAGGACTAAGAAAAAGAATTTAGAGAATCAGTACCAATTAGTGCCACAGCCCCTTCCTCTGGCCACTGCCTAGCCGCTGTGTCATACCCCCATGAAGAGGACACTCTGCCTTTCTCTGTGGGGAACAAATCAGAGTCCCTCCAGGTACCTCACCCATGACTTCTCCATGAGTTCAGACGTGGCTCCTTGTGGACTGATGACCTGTGCACTAAAAGACAATTCATTTGTGTTGCCCACCCACCATACAGACAGGGAAACAGAGAAAGTCACAGTAAGTACCGCAGTGAGAAGACACAGCACAGGTGACTCGCAGCATTCCCCAGGTGGGGACTGTGTGGGGCCCCGTCCTGAGAGTGGAAGATGTTCTAGCCACTCTGGTTTTGCCCTCTAGAAGATCTGCCCTTGTCTGTAATACTCATTTGAAGTGGGTGTCCGAAATCTATCTTCCTTGAAGGCTGCTTGGGGGCCTAAACAATCATGGGCTTTTATAGTTTCTTGGGGAAAAAATAATTTCTTGGAAGATTTATTAGGATTCCAGCCTATCTGCTTCCGGGCATGTCATAAGCCAGGAATCGTAGTCTGTTATTTTCTCACACAATCCTCAGGCCTCCTTCATTTCTTTGCTGCCTGGCTCTAGCCACACGTCTCTGTCTCTGGTTAATGACAGCTATTTTGACACCACTGGAATAACAGACTGAAA
Organism: Hystrix cristata; assembly: GCA_004026905.1. Classification (NCBI taxonomy): domain Eukaryota; kingdom Metazoa; phylum Chordata; class Mammalia; order Rodentia; family Hystricidae; genus Hystrix; species Hystrix cristata. The sequence continues at coordinate 52,206 of PVJO010011817.1, forward strand.
TGAGAAGCAACACTCCCAGACCCATCCCTGCCTGGAAGCTGGATCCCTTGTACGTTTTGCTCACTGTGTTTGAGAAAGGCTGTTAGCAACAGCTGTCTGATCTCCTGCTCATTTGGTTACAGAATCATTTGGCTTATTCCACCTTGAGAAGCTTCTGTCTTTCTAGACACTTGCTCTCCCCTTTCATCTCTGCTTCAAGTATGGCAAATACTTGCAGAAGTTGTCTCCTCTCTTTGCCCACCTTGCTAAAATTAACGAGGAGCGGCCTGTACTCACTAACCCCCCAGCTCTTCCCAACTTCTCCTTGAGTCGCAGCCTGGAAAGCCCAGATCTGTCCTGCGGAGGACTTCTGGGGAGATTTCACCGGTAATCTGGCCAAGAGCGTCTTGACTTCAGCCTACAAGTGTGTTCCTGCTGCTTGACCACCGGGTTTCGGATGACAGCACCTGGCTCTCCGTACTGATTTTTATATTTGTTACGGTAAAGATTTTTGAGGGTGAGAGAGCAAGAGGCTAAGAGCCAACAAAACAGTGACCTAAAGAACAAAAGTTTCCTTCTCCAGTAGTAGAAGGAGGTAAGTTCCAGGATGGCAGGTGTCTGCTCAATGTTCAGTCCACCATCTCCAGGACTGTGTCCTCATCAGCATTGCAGAAGCTGAGCCACCATCATAGATGAGTTTTGGGCGGCAGAAAGAAGATACTAAATGTGCGAGAGGCATATTTATAGTTGTAAGGTCTACATCCAGAAGCAGCACACATATTTCCACTCATATCCCATTGGATAGAACTTGGTTTTGTGGGCCACCAATGTAGAAGGAGGTCTGGTAAATGTAGTATAATCCTGTCTACGGGAAAACAACCCGTGGTGAATACCTGCTGGTTTATGACGGTTAACCTTGATGGTCAATTTGATTGTCTTCAGAGCCACCTAAGAGATTAGTAAAGCACACTTCTGGGTATGTCTAGGTGGGTTGTGGAGACATGACTTTGGGAACTATATTTGGCCCCCGGCCCCTTACTCTCTGACTGTTTCCTCCTGATCTGTGTTTCCCAGAGGCCATGAATTGAGCAGATTTCTTCTGACGCACCATTCAGCCATGATGTTTCTGCCTTGATGTCAGCTGATCATGGACTGAAACCCCTGGAACCATGAGCCAAATCAAACTTCTCCTCCTTTAGTTGTGTATGTTGTGTATTTTAACCTAGCAACAGGAAGCCTGGCCAGTATGGTCAGCAACACAGATACAGAGGATATTAATAATGTAATTTATTAGGAAAATCTGACATGAAATAATAAATACATCATCCATTCATGTGATCATGGGACTCTCACTAGGTCACAAAGAATAATCTCAACCACTGTATGAAAATGTAAATATTATAGAAAATACTGTCTGGCCTCAATTAAATTAAAGAAAAATAGCTAAATGAGAAAAGTAATATATTTCCCCAACGGGAAAATCTTCCAACTGGCATTTAAACAAATCTTAGGTTAAAGAGGAGATACAAACTATACCTGCGGTGGACCTACAAAACATTGGAAATCAAACAACTGTGAACATCAAGTAGTTAAAACAGTACTTGGCAGCAGACTCATAGCTTTAAATATCTATATCAGTATGAAAAAGTGGAGATGCCGCTATCTCACTCCATGCCCCCATGTCCCCATCTGTCCAAGACGGGGCTGAAGGCCTGGGCTCTGTACACCGGCCTGCCTGATGTCTGCAGGACCAGAGGTCTAAGACTTTAAGTCAACTTCAGCACTTAAAGCTCGGAGACCCCCAGGAACAGAGGGGGAAATAATTTGCCCCGGAATACACAGCAGAAGAGGAACGGAGGAGGGCTAGGGGCTGGCACAGCCTGGCCCCAATCCAGGACTCTTATGATGACACTTATGGTGCCACATCTTCCCTCCACCTCCAACCCCAGAGTACATCTGATGTCCCTGAGAATGAGTCACTTTCTGGTTGTGAGAAAATCTGCTCTGGGTCAGACTGGTGGAGACAGGTTAGATGCAGATTGAGGGAAAGGACTTTGTATTAGTGAGGCTAACACTGGTCGCTTCAATCAAGGGACGCAGCAGGAATGCACGGTTTAGGTGGAAGAGAGGAGTTTCTTTGTCTCTCAGCTAATGGTCTGTCTTGTATCTGATTGCACATCCACAGGAAGTTCAACGTCAAGAGGCCCCAGAGGCCTTGTCCTCATGCTAGGCCAATGCGGGCCACGGAGATGGCCATGTTCTGTTTGGGGGAAGAAAAGAGCACAAGGGCAACATGCTCCTGGTCTTGAGGCCCAGGTCCAGCCCAGAACCCACCACGGCAGGCAGAAACCTGTGGCCATGCTCACTGTGAGGGAGGCTGAGGGACTCGGCCTGGCCCTGTGCCGAGGAGGGTGCGCGCAGTCGACTTCGGGGCACCTTTAGCAGTGTCCATTGCGCTTGGCCCCACCAGCTACCAGATATCCACGAGGTCACATTCACCCCTTTCCAAGGAAGGCGATCCCAAATCCCATCGAGCTGCACTTCCAGACCAAAGTGCAGGTATATGCCGAGCAGAGGAAGGCCTCTCCGGAGGCACGTGTGGCTTCATCATGGTCTAGGGACACATTGATTGCAAGACAAGCCATCTGTCACCCCCACCACCACCAGTTACAGTAGTGGGCAGGGATAGGGAAGTGCACAGCTACAGGCAAATCCCGGGAGAGGAGGTGGTTCCTTGGTTGGCTCATCTGGCCAACCCCATTCTGGGAAATTCTCCTTTTCCCATCACCCCCTGTGGCTACATCTGCAACGAAGAGGGCATGGAAAGCTCTGGTCTCCTTGGGGGTTGTTTGGAGGTCATATAATCATAACCACCCTTCCTATTTATGGGCAATGAAATCCCCTTCTGTGCTTAAAAGATTTCTGGACAGTGTGCTTCCAGGTGGTGCCGGGTGCCAATAACCAACCCCAAAGGTGTTTTCTCAGTCAGTTCTGAGGCCTCATTGATGACTTTGTTTACTGCTCTGGCCCAGCCCTCTTGTTCTCATTTTGGCTACCACAGGTTGATTCTAAAACAACATGACTGAGTGGGAAGATAAAAGCCTTAATTGGACTTTTCCCAGGGGCTCCAACCTTCTTGGGTGGCCTTTGAGAAAGGGGCCAAGCAACCACAGTCTGAACCCCTGCTGCGTGGGTCCCAAAGTGGGTTGCTGTCCCCCTGGCGGGCCCATGCTCTAGATACCTTCTCTGCCCGTCTTTCTTAGAACAGTCTGCTAAGAGGCACCAAGCAGGCAGTGTGTGTGATATTCTTTCTCTTTCCAAGCACTTCTTCCAGAGCTACGGGCTTGTCTAATGTAATGATGGCTTCCAAAGTGTCATAAAATGGTTTCACCAAATGCTTTGCCAAGGGGTAACAAGGGGCGCTCACTTTCCAACCCACGATATGTGGGCCCTCCCTGTATGCAGCAAAACTACTAACTATTTTAGAGCATGGTTTTGTTAGGATGGCGCGCCTGCCAGTACTAATTTCTACTTATTTACGGTTAGGGAAGGTTGCCACAATAAACACATTCCATAATGATTCGGTGGCTCATATAAGATAGAAGCATATGCTGTCACGTGCAATAGCTCACAGTGATCATCCCAGAGTGACAGGCAGTTTGGTTCCACAAGGTCACACAGAGGCTCTTCCATCTTGTCCCTTTATCATCTCCGAGGTTATTGGCTTGATCGCCACTGGGCTGCCCATACGCAAAGTTCCCACTGGAGAAAAAGGGAAAAGGTGCTAGGGAAGGGGGTGCCCACAATCTTAAGGCCACAGAGGAAGTCTGGGACATGTGGACTGGCTGTGTGTCCTGGGGAAGAGGGGAATCAGTGTTGGTGAATAAGTAATGGTCTCCACCACGGGCCTGGAGCTGAACAGGCCATCAAGTCATTTTAAGTCAATATGGCCTTGGGCACAGACTGGCACGGGAGTCCCTCATCCCTTCACCCCATGTGTACACTCAGGTTACCCCAAAATGTCATTCCCACCCAGAAACACAAGGTCAGCAGACCACACTATATAATTAATCTGGTAAACTCTGCCGTCCCCTGTAGTCATCCCTAAAATGGTGCCCACCGTCCTCCCCTGTGGCAGGTGAGGGCCAAAGGACAGACTTAGAAGCACCAGGAACCTGCTGGGAGTTGGAGAGGCAGCGAGCACAGGTTCTCCAAGAAACAGACGCAGAGATGGGGTTGGATGTGTCCAGACCTCCTGAGGTGCCCCCGTGCAGCATGAGATAGGAAAGGGTGAGGCAAGGCTGGAGGTGACCCTGAGTGACAGAGAGAGGAAGAGAAGGTGCCCACGGACTGTGCTACAGGCCTCAAAAGCTACAGAGGAGCCACTAGGAAATCACTGGGCCAAGCCTACCAAGCAAGAAGTCTTTGTATCTCCCAAGAATACTTCTCCCTCAGTATCCCGGCCTGCACACAGTGCCTGGGGTGGCTCAGTACCCCAGCCAGCACCCCAGCAGCCTAAGAAGGTGATGGATTTCAAAGCCAGAGTTTCTGGTCTGTTATACTTCTGGTAGCAGGAGACCTGCGGGGCCTGTTCTCATGGCTGCCACAGGGGCTTACAGTAAGAAACTGGAAAACACAGAGACTTTGGAATTAAATAAACGTATATATACTGGGTTGCAACCCAGCTCACCATTGACTAGCTGTGTGGCATTGGTCAAGAAACTTCACCCTTCTGATCCAGTTTTCTCATCTGGAAAACATCACCAGGATAAAAGAGGAGTTCCTACAGGAAGAGCCTTCCAAATAGCAGCATCCTTCCAGAGCCCGAAGGGTCAAGGGGCTACCTTCAACATGATTCCCGAGGGAGGACTCTAAAATTCACACCTGATCCTAATTCGATGAGGATCACAGATAGCCCTTCCTCCCAAAGCCCCACACCACATGGGCCCAGAATTGGCATGCAGCAGGCTGCGAAGCCAAGCTCACATTTGAATCAGTCCAAGAAACACCCTGATAAATATCTCTCCCAGGGCCAAAGAGAAATATTTAGGAGAGGCCGCCAGGCAGGGCAGAGATGACCACTTGTGACTCTGCCCTGTCTGGGCTCCAGCCTGTTGGAAGACTCATCACCCAGGCGAGGATCCTGGGCCGGGGCCCAGGAGGGAAGGGAAGGAAGCAGGCGTCTCCTTGGACAGGGCTGTAAATCCAGACGGCTGGGCAGGCTTCCACCCGCCCAGGCACATGCCCGCCTGCGTCGCACTCCTTCACACGCACCCTGGCTCCTACTTTCTCTCGCCCCCAGCCTGCTTCTTTCTACTGGCTCCCCCCTCTCCTACTTCCTGTGAAGCTCTCTGGCTCTTCCTCCCTCCATGCCGCCACCCATCCCTCGCCCCTTTCTCTCCCAGGGTGACCCTTACTCTTCTCTGTCTCTTGACATTTTCTGGCTCTGGACTCCATTTTTCTGAGTATCTCCCTCTCTCTCTCCGTGTCTGAGTTCCCCCGTCTGCCTACATGACCTCGTTCCTCCCCAGCTCTCTGGCTCTTTCCCCCTCACCCAGCCCCCCTCTCAGTCACTGCATCTATCAGACTTCTTCCCACCTCAGCCCTCGGAACTACCAGCTATTGTCAAACTGAGACACGGGACAAGAGGACATCATTACCACACTGAAGAGCAAAGCATTTGCTTCATTAAATGTGGAGTATAATCCAGTAGAATTTTATAAAAGCCATGCTGATCCATACATACTGATAGTAAATAAAAATCCAGTTAAGTTTAAAAGCACGTTGTAAAATAGCATACATAGAGTTTAAACCCACTTTGAACTCTGCCATAGGGAAAGATAAACTTGAGGCATTCATAGGTAAATGGATGCACCTTGAGAATATAATATTAAGTGAAATAAATCAGACACACAAGTTTAAATATCACATGGTTTCTCTTATATGAGAACTCCCCAAAGTGGTGC
>PVJO010011818.1:0-58160 GCA_004026905.1 Hystrix cristata
AAAAAGAGAAAAAAGAAATCCAACATATACCCTACAGTATTTATGAAAAATGCCTCTTTTTTAAAAAAAATTTTTGAGACTGGGTCTCTCTATGTAGTTTAGGCTGATCTTGAATTCACAACATAGCCCAGGCTGGTCTTGAACTTGCAGTGATCCTCCTGCCTCAACCTCCCAAGTGCTGGGATTATAGATGTGCGCCACCACACCAGGCTCTAAAAATGCCATGTTTTTGCATATTCGCATAGAAACATGGCAAAGAGCGGTATTCACACTGCTCACTAACTGTTCCTGGAGCCCGAATTCTGCCCCAGGCTGCCTGTCTGACACCCATACTGAATGCAGGCTCCTCTCCCATACTCTGTGTCTTGTCCCCGATGTCCTCCCACTAACGGCTGTCATTTGGAGTGTGTGTTTCCACCTGCAGGAGACCCTCAGGATGCGCCGAGGACACCTTGCTCTTCCCAGCTTCCTCTCCCTGGCTGGCTGGAGGCTTGTGTTCTGTGTCCTTTGGTCCAGGGCTGCTTCACCCTGGCCTAGGTTTGGAAGCTGTACCTGCCCCAGAGAAACAGGAACTTGGAAACTGTGGAAACAGAAAATCTGAAGTCCCACATGTTAACATTCTGCGTCAGCTAGAGATGGCTGCTCATGTGGGAGGCTACGAGCTCAGTTAGAAGTGTAATGCAGAATGTAACAGGATGAGAGACTGTCCACACTGCTGCTAAAGAAAGACAAAGTCCTGAACTAGCCACTATGATTTCTAAAAAGACACGTAAGGGAAACACTCGTACATACAGTTATAAAATCCAGCTAAATCTGCATCTACTTCATGTTATCATATACTAGTTTAAATCTGTCTACTTTGAAAGGGAAAGTATTTTCCTATAATACTAAAAGGTTTGAAAATTTCAAGGAGGGTTTGATGTATAGTCTAGAGATTAATAATGTTAGAATGAATAGAGCAGGGGTTCTCAAAAAAATTTTTTTTGAAATGGGCATCTTCACAAAGTCCTGAGTTTGATCCCCAGCACCAAATAAATAAATAAATAAATAAATAAATAAATAAAGCAGTGTAGAAATGGGCATCTTGTTAAACTGTCCAGGCTGGACTCAAACTTTTGATCCTCCTGCTTCCCCCTCCTGAGTAGTTTGGATTATAAGTGCAAGCCACTTAAGGAGGGTTTCTCAACCTCTGGACTCTCCACACTTGGGCCAGATACTCTGTCCTGTGCACTGGAGGATGCTAAGCAGCATCCTTGGTCCTTGACCATTAGATGCATAACAACCACTCCAGCCCCAAATGTGATAACCAAAAATGCCTCCAGACATTGGAAGTGTCCTCTGGTAGGCTGGGACAGGAAGGCCAAATGAGAACTGTTAAGAGCCACTGGATCTGTTAAAGCTCATTAACCACATTTGTTAAAATGTTTGTTATAGAAAACTGTTCATTTGAAGTTTTTCTGGTTTTGGTTTTGGTTTTTTTTTGTGGGGTGCTGGGGAGCAAACTCAGGGCCTTGTGCTTGCTAGGCAAGTTCTCTACCACCTGAACTAAATCTCTAACCTCTTGTTTTGGTTTTTTGGTTTCTTGCTATGTAGTTCAGGCTGGCCTTGAACTCACTATGTAGCCAAGATTGGCCTTGAACTTGCAGTAATTTTCCCACCTCAGCCTCCTGAGTGGTGGGATTAAAAGAATGCACCATCATGCCCAGCTCTTGAAGTTAAATTATGGCTGTCATAAGTGGTTGATTTTACCCACCAACTTTTTCAACAATTAATTTATAACTTCTTTTGTTATAAAGTATCAAGATCTATGGTGCCAGCATTTTAAGGCTGCTTCTGATGTCAAAAACAAAATTTCAAAAAATTTAAACATTGTATTGGCATTTATCAGCAATTCATGAATCGGGCAGCTCCCCATCTGTTATTTAAAAAATCAAAAGGTGCTCCACTGGGCACGGCAGAACAGCATGTTTTCGTAAGGTACTTTGAACAGGAACGAGGAAACAGAACACATCAACAAGTGATTTGGTTCACATCAGGTTATTTAGGGTTTCTTTTCTTACAAGGATTAAAGCAGAGGATGAATCCTTTCAATCATGTAAGCTCATGTTGACTGGGCACTTCCAGATTGGCTGCTGCAAATCTCCTCCCTTTAGGAATAATTGATCTATTTGGGGATTTTCTTTCTTCCTTTAAATCTCATTTTCATTGCATGGCACTTGGTGTGAGTGCCTCCATTTTGGTTTGGTTTGTTGGGAGCTAGTGCAGGACCTCCTTGGAAAACAATGACCTCCCATGAATCCTGTTTAATGCGGATAAATCCTGTGACCACAAGTCATTTCTAAACAGCAATGGACATACCAGTTTTTCACCACAAAGAAAACGAATCCACAACACTCTAAAAGGACTCCTCAAGGCTAAAAATGGAGCTAAGTATTTGGGCATCAGCTCATGCTGAGGAGGCCTGGACCCGGGATGGGGGCTGGCTACTAGTGTGCGAGACTAGGCCAGACTAAGCCAGCAAAGTGCCCGGCTCAGAGGCCTTGGCAAAGATGCTGTGTACTATCTCATCATGGAGGCAATAGTGTCCATCTTTCAAGGAACTCTTCAGACTGAAGCTGTAAGGGGTCTGCCTGTATCTCTTGCAGTCCCTGAGAAGCTGATGTGTCAGTACCCCAACTTTCTCATCCTCCAGGGGGCCACCACTACACATGTTCCACATGGTCTCTCAGAGGTTCCCCAGTGGGTTGAGCCCTGGTTGCTCAGTGATCACTTACGTGTATGCTCTCAACTGTTTGTCTTTCCTCAGTTCCCCGCTCTCTCAACGCTACTTGAAACCACTGCCCAAATAAATTACTTGCACTTGAATATCTATCTCAGAGTCTGCTACTGGGGGAGTCCAAACTACCATCTATAAACCTCTGGGCAGCAGCCATGCTGGCCAGAAGCCCACAGGCAGACTTCTTGTACCCTGGGGCTCCCAAGGAGCCTTCTAAGGAGGGGGAGGAGGCCCCCCAACATAACTGTGGTTGAATATCCAGTAATTCCAATTATGACTGGATTTCCAGTAAACTGATAGCTGTCACGACTTGACCTAAGTCAGTCTGGCCATGCAGAATTTGTGCTGTTCTTCTGGAAAATGTCAGTAGTTTCTGGAAGTTAGATCTAGACAGGGACGATAGCTCCTTAGCACATGGTGCTTTACAATGAAACTCAGGCTTGGATCAAGTATTCCAAATGCATGGATATTTATTAACAGCACAAAACAATTATATTTCCTGTTCCTCGAGTTCGGGGGAAGGCCCACCCTGTCCTCTAGCCTCCTTGCGCCACCTTGTAAGAATGCTTTACTCCTAAGGCTGTGCAGTGAGGCAGTAGGCCTCACCAACATGGAGATCCGTCCGGTGATGTGAAGGTCACTGGGCCCATGAAGGCTGTAGACCTTGTGCTCTGCTCCACATGGGGGCCTCATCCCATCTCCAGTACTTACCATTTTACCCTTAAAGATGGTTTTAACATTCCACGTGCCTATGGAGTAGTTTTCTACAACACCCGCAGTGCTCTGTAGACACCTTTGGAACTTGGATTCCCACACACGTGTATGTGCACGCACCTCTGTTTACAGAGAATATATAAATGACCACATACACAACAGAAGCTAAATTCATTGAGCATTTACACCATGAACACTGTATTGGATCCTTTGTTGTTCAACCCCATCCTCACCTTCACTCCAGAAAATCTCTAGGGATTGTTTTCCACCTTAGATCAATTTGGGGATAGGTTCTCTTCCATCATCTCCCCGAGGCTACTGCAGTAAATTCCAGTCAGGGTCTGAGTGGTCCAGCCTTGAAATATGGTTCATCTGCATTCTTTACCACCAAGAAAAGGCCTGTTGTCCCTGTCAGTCTTGAAGGTGAGCAAGTACTCAAAGACTCAGGCATAGCCAATTCAGTACTCAATAAAACTGGATAGCAAACTCATAAAGTTTTTAAAAAGATGGCCAGAAAGCTTACTGTGTATATTTCCATGATTATACCATTCACAGTCTTTAATTGTTAAAGGCAATGTTAATAGGAGGATTTTAAAAGAAAAAGTACCTGGGCCTGAACCGCAAAATAGGCCATAATCTGTTTTTAAAGACATGAACCACCATTTGAACAAATTACTTCCCTCTTCAATATAAAAACGTCACTTAAAACATGTTTTTTTGGCAGAGGGTGTTGGGGATTGAACTCAGGGCCTTGGCACTTGCTAGGAAAGTGTTCTACCACTGAGCTAAATCTCCAACCCCAAAACATGATTTTTTTTTTTTTTGAGATAGGGCCCAGGCTTGCGCCACCATACCAGGCTAAAACATGTATTTTGGATCACTCATGCGGGCCTGGTTATCAGCCTGCTCACATATAAACATTTGGACAATTTCTGGCTATATGGAACTCACAGCATAACGAGGGACTGCCCTTCCCACCCTCACGCCATACTTTCCAGAGGGGGATCGGGTACGTCTGTGAGCTATGAGGTTCACAGGAATGTATGTCAGCACAGCTCAGCCACAGGTGTCACCAGGTCCTACACCTGCAGCGGGGTGGGGGGCCTGGGGGCTTGCCCCGGGGATGGCTTCACAAATACCCTAGGTCATAGCGGAGCATAAGCACAGCCCTAAAGAGCAGTTGTGATCACAGCCACAGGAAGGGCTCACAAAACAGGCTTTAGCAGCCTCCCTTTCAACCCTCCCTCACAGGACAGGAGGGGCTGTGAGGGCCCAGGCCCAGTTCTCTACAGGGCCAGCCGTTCTACTCTTTACTCCCTCACCTGGAGCCAAAGAACAAGCACAATGACAACGGAGAGACAGCGCAGCTCCCCGAAGCCCAAGAGCTCACACCCATGTGGAAGACACGAAGCCATAAACTCGAGGTTGTAAAGGCTTGAGAATAAAGTATGAAAGAACTAAAAAGCATGGAGGGAACGCGGCAGCAGCAAGAGCTTACTGGTCTCAGGAGCGCCTCCAGGCTGGTTCTGGACACAGGAGGGCGACAGGCCAAACAGGAAAGGGCAGCATGGACAAGCTAAGGTGTTTCCCACACCTGTTCTGCGGGTGGCAAAGGTCGAGGGAACTTCTCAGAACAGAAGTGACGTGTCCCGATCCAGAGAGTATTAAACTGAAGTAATTAGGGCCTCCTCCTAATCCTGTTTTTCTTCACAGCACTTTATCACCTCCCGTGCTCCTATAGCACATGCGTGCGCGCATGCGCAGGAAGGCAAACCCAGAGAGACCGCCCGCCGGGCCCCAGGCCATGCTCGCCGTTCCCTGAACAGATGGAGGGGATTAGTCCAGGTGTTACACCAAGCACACCAAACACAGTACTGCTTATAAATTGTGCTTTAATTTCTGCAATCAGATACGATGCAGTGAGAATACAAGTATAAACTTTTTTGTGCATCCGGAAAATAAAAAGCACATTTATACAGATATAGCCCAACAGCTTATTCCTTAAAAAAAAAGTTCTGAATTTAATTAAAGCTAGTTTATCTTCAGTGTAAAAACTTGGAGGTATAAACAAATTCAAGATATTATATACAGTAAATTATTAATGTACATTTCCAAACTTGCACAGTGCAGCATTTTAAAGTAAATGGTTTCATTTCAGCTTTTACTGTTAAGCATAATCCACATCTGAATCTCGAATAAAAATTTCACAATATATAAACCTACTGAGCATTCTGTACAAATACAATTTATAGAAATCTGATTTCAAATATAAATACATAAACTGTCAAGACCTTACATGTTACAACAGCTTGCTTATTTTGCTATAGTAATTTAAAAAAAATAGAAAAATATTTCAATGCACATTCAACTGCTATGACAAAGGCCATGACCTTGTTTGTGCCTTTCAACCATATTTTATAGAGTGTAAAGCATCACACCAGGCATTTTTGGAATGAAAATTACAAGACTGAAGAGGCTACCATATAGATATTCATGTTATAATAAGGTAACGAAATAGTTTGCTCCAGAGTGTATGTAGGAGAAAATGGGGCAGGAAAATAAGTGAATATTAGTGCTAGGTTAGGAAGGCCCATGGACAACTTTTTTTTTTTTAAAGACAGGGTCTCACTATGTAGCCTAAGCTGGCCTCGAACTTTCGGTGATCCTCTTGCCTCAACCTCCCGAGTGCTGGGATGATAGGCATGCACAATCATGTCCGGCCCATTGGACCTATGTAAAGGGAGCCAGAAACTAGTGTATTTGTAAAAATCTCCATTGAAAGCTTAATGGTGACCTCGCTCCTAAGACTCTTAAGGCAACCAAGTCTGACGTGTCTGCCCCCACGAGCCCTTCCCCCTAGGCTGTTACCGTAACCAACCCACCTGGCTTGCGAATTCATGTGGAATGAAGAAGAGCAAAATGATTGTATGGACAAAGGTGATTTAGTGCAAACTGGAAACTCTTTTGTCAACAGCTTCCAATTCTCCTATTGTCTTCAAGCAGGTATTTCTAAACACGTAACTTTTAAATTGGGATCTATTCTGAAGAGCAAAGCTTATATAAAAGGCAAACATTCAATCTGAAAGGTTCTAATGCAAAGGTTTTCTTCTTTTCTTTTGTGGGGTTCGACAGAGTTCCACTGAGAATGAAAACACTGGTCCTCACAAAGTGTATTTTCCTACATTAAAAAAATATATATATATCATTTTAGACAGCAGATCCAAGGAGAAGACCAGGCATAGTTGAGTTTTTTCTATGGCTTCTGAAATCACTGAGGTATCCTGTGAGAATTGTCACTTCTGGCTTTGATGTTTAGCTGCTTTCCCATGAAAACCACATTCACGAGTGGCCGAGCCTGGCAGTCTGCAGGAGCAGAGTGGGCGAGGAAGCAGGCAGCTGGGAAGCAGCAAGGTGCTCCAAGGTCAAGTGCGTCCTCGGGGCAAGTGGAAGGCGGCAAGGTGAAGAGGTCAAACACTGGGGAACTCCAGAGGCCAGAAAGCTCCTCTGGGCAAACCCAGGTTCACTCTGAGGCTCGGCAGCAAGACACTGACTGTGAGCTCCAAGGCGGGCTGTGCAGAGGGACAGTGCTGAGGGAAGACCTGCACTGTCCACACGGCAGGAGCGGGTGGCTGGCTGGCCCAACACTCTCACACGTGTGACGTGGTGCAGGAAGGAGGGAGGAGGGGCTGTGGCAACGGGGGAACTCCTCCGCTTTTCTACAGACAAGGGGACCTAGAAAGGAATAACGCTGTGGTTTAAAGTAAATGCCATACATCTTAACACCTCTCATCTTTCAGTTCACACAAACGTCACACAAACCTGACCTTGCTCCTGAGATGGGCTATCAACTTCTTATTCCCAGTGGTGGGAAGAACTGTCTTGGCACAGGTAGGATCAGAAAAAAGTAACAAGTCCAAGAGTATCAAACTGAAGCTCCTTCTAGTAGTAAACTGGCCACTGCAAGTTCTGTATAATACTCAGCATCAGAAAACAGCCACAATCCTATGATGGGTCACGTAGGAATTCTTTCCAATTAATAATACTAGAGATATGGTTTTAATTGCATAGTCTTTCAGAACCATGAAAAAAATTGAGAATCAGCTCTTTTCTTCAAGGCCTAGGTTTTCTCCAACACCTTCCCAGCATTAGCAAGACAGGAGTCCAGGGACCACCTGCCATAACCTCCCACACACCTCTTCACCGCTGCCAAACACACGAGTCACACGTCCCCTAGGTCCACAAACTCGTCTTCTCGTTTGGCCAGGTCTTCCTCATCCTCCAATGCTTTCCACCCACTGGTGGGCAAGACGGGCTTGGACGAGTGTCGCTGGAGCAAAGCGAAAGGAAACAGAGAGGACAAGCGGGCAGTGCTCCTCAGCGGGCAGGGCACCTCTGCCTGGAGTGCAGCTCGGCTGTGGTGGCGCTCGTCGACTTTCTCTTGCAAGCGCTGGACTTCCTCCAACATTTCAAAGAGTTTGCTCATGGTGGCCATTCTGCCACCACCTAGGATTTGGGCTTCTGGAATCCAACGCAAGTAGCGCTGTGCCCAAACTTTGATCTCTGGCCCCTCTATGTGAGGCAACAACAAGCCATGGTAGTCAGTGGGCTTGCTGTGCCAGCTGTCATAGAACTCCCGGAAGTTGTCCGGCAGCTCATCTACAGAGTTAATAAGTTTGCTAATTCTCTTGCCCAGAAGGTTCTTAATTAAATGATCTGTCTCCTCCCTGAAAAATCCTCTCTTGGGAGATGACTTAGACTGGGTGAGTGGCAAAGAAAGTTGTCGTTGATGCTTTGAGAGAAAACACAGATAAAAAATTTCCAGTTAACATAGAGCCATCATTAGAGTTGTTACCATAAAAGAGGGGAATAATTCTACCTTAATAAGTATCAAGAGACATCAGAATTGCCATGTGAATGCATATTCACTAAAATGCTATCCTGTGCAGAGGAAGGTGCATTCTTATTTATTCTCATGATGTGAATGTTCAATGCATATTATATTATCAACAAAGGGGAGAAGGCAGACATGTGCAGAAAGGCATGCTGGGATGTAAGAATGGAGATTTTGATCCCTTCTACTAGAATGGGGTTATCAAAGCACTCAAGGTACTTTTGAGGAACTGGATTAAGATAGGTCAATAATTTAAGAGAATTTGGGGGTGGTCTATTCATTTCTTTTTTTTCTTTTATTCATTTTTTGGGGGCTTTTTGTTCTTTTTGTTTTGTTTTGTTTTTGGAGACAGGGTCTCCCTATGTAGTTGAGGCTGGCCTTGAACCATGTAGCCAGACTGGCCTCAAACTCAGGGCAAAGCTCCTGCTTTAGCCTCCTGAGTGTTGGGATTACAGGTGTGTGCCGCCGCTATTCTTTCTTTTTTGGGGGGGGGTGCTGGGGATGGAACTCAGGGTTTTGTGCTTGCTAGGCAAACGCTCTACCACTGAGTTAAATCCCCAAGCCCCTATTCATTTCTTTTTTTTTTTTTTTTGGTGCTGGGGATCAAACTCAGGGCCTTGCACTTGCAAGGCAAGCACTCTAACCACTGAGCTAAAGCCCCAACCCCCCTATTCATTTCTTAAAGGGAACAAAAAATTTCTTCTTTGAGAACCTCAGGACTGCTTAACTGCTACAATATCCTGAACATATGCAAGGAAGCATGCTGACAACCTGAAGATCCTACCTGTGGACAAGAAAACTTGGAGCTTACCAGGCATCCAGTGTGAGTTTAAACCTAAGTCATAAAGATTCTTTTGCATAAGAAAAACAAGTAGGTGGGAGCAAAGCAATTTTGCTTTGAGGAACCAACGAAGTTGGGCAGATGTCCTTGCCTGACAACCTCCTTGGCAATTCTCTCTGCAGCCAAAGAAATGTGTTATATTTTGGGGTGCACTGTGAGGAGGTTGTGAAGATGGGTGATTTGGTGAGGGGTTCCCCAGTGCCCAGAGGAGAAGGTAAAAAATATGGGAAAGAAGCTGGTGTTTTTCAAATATTTCCCTCCTAGGATGTCCATTCAAAATAAGAATAGATTAAACAAATTTATTTTCAGGCTAGCTGTATAATCTAACATATTTTTGCCAGTGGGTCTTCCTTATTAAAAATATTATTATAAAGGAAATACTTCCTTGTTATGAAATATAGACTAACAATATAAATAAAAGAAAGCAAAATCATTCAAAATACCACAAGTCAGAGGTGACCAGGATTTTGAACTTTCCATCTGGCAACAGAGCAATGAAACCCAGGTGTCAGTGGCCTTTCTTCTCCACAGTTCTCAGGGTCAGAAAGGACAAGGGACCGAGACATCTCCAGGAAATCCAGCATTGAGCCCTCCCTGCCTGTGAGGTTCTGTGCTCAGTGCTTTATACACGCTGACTTCTCAAAGTCATTCCTACGCCCCACTGTACAAATGAGAAAGCTGAGGTCCAGAAGTTTGTTGTCAAAGGCACCAGCTACCAAGTATCAAAAGTTCAAACTCAGCCTGACTCCAGAGCCTGTGCTATTAGCTGAACTCTCCGTGGTCCTGGAAGCCCTTTCCTCTCAATTTCCTAAGTGAATGGGACATTCAAAATGGGCCACAGTGGAGCAACAGGCCCATAGCTGGATGAGGCCTGCAGCCCCCGCTGAGACTTCGCACTGAGCTGATCATGCTCCTCGCATGGCAACTTGCAGAGCTGCATTCCCTTAGTCTCTACAGATGGCCCCTGCTCCCAAGGCAATCTGTCCACTCAGCCAGGTGCCCCAACCTGACAACTGGTCTTCTTACCCCAAGGCTTCACAGTTCTTGGTTGCCTGACCCCAATTCTGCTTTACTTATCACAACCTGAAATTCTCCAGCCCCCTGGCTCAAATCTCTCCTACCAACCTCTCTCAGGGCAGAGGCCACCACTATCTACAAGGAAGAGACGATTAGTAAACCTGGTTCTGAGGACAGAAATGAGTTTCTTTATTAGAAGGCAGAAGGTGTGTGAGCCAGGGATTTAGCTTAGTGGTTAGAGTGCCTGCCTTGCAAGCACAAGGCCCTGAGCTTGATCCCCAGCACAAAAACAACAACAACAACAAAAAAACGCAGCGCCTATCCCTTCCCACCAAATAAGGGCAGGCCTAGCTGTTGGAGCCCCACGGCATGGAGAGGTTCCGTGATCCTAGGTCATCTCACATGAGAAATGTGCAGGCGGTTACCAGGGGGCAGAATACACTGAGGAAAGGCTGATCTCGCGCTACCTCGTTCGGGGGCTTACAGCAAACTAACAGAAAATGGGTATGAACCAGAAAAGGGAAACATCCCCTCTGGCCTGAGAACAACTAAGAGGGCAAAGTGGCAGCTCTAAGTCACTCAGCAGCTGGCGCTGTCTCTGAGTGACCAAACCCAGCAAGGTTCTCAATCCTTTTTAAACAGAACCAACTCCGCAGCAGAGCCGGCCAGCCTCCTCGCAGTCCTCATGATCAGGCGGGCCCGGGAGGACGGCAGAG
The DNA here is from genome assembly GCA_004026905.1 of Hystrix cristata. Classification (NCBI taxonomy): domain Eukaryota; kingdom Metazoa; phylum Chordata; class Mammalia; order Rodentia; family Hystricidae; genus Hystrix; species Hystrix cristata. The sequence continues at coordinate 10,956 of PVJO010011818.1, forward strand.
GAGGACTTACCACCACTGCTCTCCCCTCTGTGGGCTCCGATGGCAAGACATTCGGGCAAGGAGACAGAGCTGGGAAATGTCACTTAAATCATTCACCAGTTAGGGAACTGTGGCGGGTAATAACTAGTAAAACCAGGAGCAAATACCCAAGAGGGAAATAAAACTCTGACTTTTGTGGTTTAGAGCACGAGTCAGCACTACAGCCCACAGCCCAAACCCGTTAAGTATCTGTTTTTCGCAAGTACAGGAATACAGTCAGGCCCGTGTCCAGCGTCACTTTGTCCCTTTGTACAACACCAGTACAGGCGGAAGCTGAACAGGGACCTACAGTCCTGGACAGAAAGTGTTTGCCAGCCCTTGCTGCACAGGTACAGCTCGGTGAAAAAAGTTTTACTGTAGTACATGAAGTAGCATATTCTGAGTGAAACCCACATGATCAATGTTCCTTTTACTCTACCAAACACATACAAAGGCAGGTAAGGAGCAGGACTCCAGGCCGCATGACTGTGGCAGTAGCGTCCTCAGTGACATTCAGGGAAGGGCTATCTCCCTTCAGGTCAAGGCTGATTGGCTGAAAGCAAAGCATTCTTCTACTGGACCCTGACAACTGGTGCGCAACTCTGTATACCATTTTCAGGGTAAAATAAACATTGACAGACAGAATCTATATTACTTCTATCCTTACACACATGGGGATAGTGGGCAGATAAAAGGGTTAAATATGGACATCTTACTTTGAAACGCATTCCTTTCCGCTGGCCTTTGTCCAGTTTTGGCTTTTCCATATAGAGAGGGTTTTTGAGCAATGTCTGGGCTTTGGGTTCAAACTGTACAGACCAATCCCACACGGTGAGCAGATTCAAAGGCTTGCTTTGTGTATCCAGGCTTTCCCTACCCTGCCAAGACAAGCAGAGGTCACCACGGCTTCCAGGGAGGGCTCAAAAAAACAAATACATACTCTTAGAAGCAGGCATCAGGCAGAGCACACTGCCTGTCCCAAGACTGAGCATTCATGGGCACTTTATCCTTCAAGGTCGAAGCTCCTCAGTGGCTAGCCACCGACACCTCTCAGTGGGAGAAGAGGGTAAGAAGAAACATATTATCTTTAGTGGACCAAATGTCAGCCACTGCGATGGCCACTTTCAGAACAACCTTGTGAGATAACTACTATCTTTCCTATTTTACATTTGAGGAAACTGAGGCTCAGAAGGCCAGAGTAAACTGCCTGAGGTCACAAAGCCCGTGAGTGCAGGGCTGGAATCTGAAGCAAAGGCTATCCAACTCAGAGCCCAGGTTCAGTTATTCCCACTTGATGGTGGGACTTAGTAAGCCTACTAGTTCAAGCAAATGCAGAGGCCAAGAAAAGGCTAGTTGGAGGCCCTGAGATTAGCTTAGAAAGTTAACCCACGGGCCTGGTTTTCTTGTTCTGCCTGGTGTCTTCTTGTCACACAGTAACTCCAGGCTTCAACCTGAGGGAAGAGAGGACATCTGGTCTGCCTTTAAAAGGAACAGCGAAGGCTGAGGATTTAGCTCAGTGGTTAGAGTGCCTGCCTTGCAGGCACAAGGCCCTGAGTTCGATCCCCAGCACCAAAAATAAAATAAAATAAAATAAAAGGAACAGCGTTTAGGCTTTTGGCTGGACATGGTGATGTACACCTGTAATCCCAGATGCTTGGGAGGCTGAGGCAGGAGGAGTCCAAGTTTAAGGTCAACCTAGACAACTTGGCCGCATGAGACCTCGTCTCAAAAAAAAGAAAAGAAACAGAAAAAAGAAAGAAAAGGGATAGAGATACAGCTCAGTGGTAGAGCAGTTGCCTAGCATGTGCAAGGCACTGGGTTCAACCTCCAGTACCGCAAAAGTAAAAAAACCAAACACTTTTTAATTTGGCCTAGTCCTCTACCTCTAGTACCTGATTCCAACTTAAATATTTACTATATGACCTTAGGCTAGTTACTTATTCTTTGTGCCTCAGCTTCCTCAGCGGTAACAATACATAACCTACAGAGAGCTCTAAGGATTAAACAGAACTTAGAACAATGCCTGGGATGTAGTCAGTGTTAAATAAATACCATTTTATGCATCAGTCTCATCACATCCTATTTGTGAAATGCAACTTCTTTAGTAGAAGTTTCCACGGACTCTTACCATATTAGTATCTTTTTGATGAGGTGAATTGAAGAAGAAGGTGCTAAAAATAGGTATATACAGGCTATCTGACAGGACTGTCAGGTAAGTCTCGGTGAATTCAAATGCCGGGGGATGCTGGTGAACCAGCTGCCAGACACAGTCCAAGAAAAGCAGGAACACAGGAACCTGCGAGAGAACAGGACACATGTTAGCAGCACAGAGCCCAAGACAAGCTGTCCCAGGCTCAGTGGACAGTCCTCGGAGGAGCTGTGCAGTGACCACTTCTGAGCCCTGTATTCTCCAGGAAACACAGTACGCTGCAACTCACTGTAACTGAAAAACACGCTCAATTGAAACCACATGCTCATAAATTAATATCAGTATCCTGCAGTACCTATCTGTGCCAAGGACATTTCAAAGGCAAAATTCATAAAATCTTATTATAGACCAGCATTAACAGATGAACATTTGCAATTAATTGAACACTAACTCTGAACCCCAATTAAAAGAAATGCCAAAAGGAGAAACATTCTTATTAGTAATGCAAAATTGTACTCAATGCAAAAAAACTACTTGATGATGACTGTTATTTTAAATATTGTCACTAAAAAACTGTGTGTGTGTGTGCGTGTATCCACGCCACTGCCCGCCCATGCGATAACTCTGGAGACTGAGCCTCCCCCATCCACGAAGGCCCACAAGAAAGAGGGGTGAGACCGAAGGCAGAAGCAACAAGAATGAGTTCCTAACATTTTTATCTATAGGCCTCCTTTATTAGCCACTCAGAGGCAGGCCCTTTATTAGTACAGACGATGGTTTCTAGCGTGTTTGGTCATTCTTGAAGTGCCCATCCTTGATTCACCAGTGAGCCTGCAGACAGGTATGACGAGCTACCTAAGTGTCTCCTTTCTATAGGGTTAGTGATGCTGAGAGGCTGGTCACAGTCTCATGCAGAACGAGGAAGACAGAGTAGTTGGGAATTCAAGCTCTTGGATCAAAGGCCGGTTCTGCTTCAATTACATTACAAATTACACTGCCCAGTTCGCCTTCAAAACTCCAACACATCAGTGCTAAGATGCCAAGAACCACTGACATGGCAACTTTACTACCACCCCATTTTATGTATGATATCATTAAACAGAATGAAAGATATATGAACCTTACTGTACAGTCAGAGAAATGGGCTCAGAAAATCTGAGTGACTCTCCAAGGGCTGGAGAACAGCAGACTGGGTCTTCTCTTGGCCCCTTTTCCCACTAGACTCCTGTGCCTGTCACTCCCCATTTCTCAAGATAAAAGACCCATTTTCCTCCACATAGTGGCAGCTCTCTCTGCCTATCACGCTATGTGAATCTCTGCAACCTTTCAAATTATTTTCTCAAAGTCCCTCCCGAGTTCACTTTTGTTCAATGTGATGGCACACAGAGGACCATGGGCTGGGTCTGACGGAACCACCTGGCCTAGAGACAGAGGCCTACTCCCGTGACCTGCCGAGGCCCAAATGGCAGGCCACGGCTCTCCACTCCCACAGCATACTGGGCCACGCTGTTCTGCACCAGCCAGGCATGCTGATTATCTGCAACAGGAAAAACCGCAGCCCTGAGCATGCCTGTAATCCCAGCTACTTAGGGGGCTGATGCAGGGGGATTGTAAGTTTGAGGCCAACCTGGGCAACTCAGGGAGACTATCCCAAAGTTAAAAAAAAAAGGTAGCTCAGCACCTGAGTGCCTGCCTACCATCCATGCTTGAAGCTCTGGGTTCAAAGTCTAAGAAAAAAAGAAATGAAAGAAAGAAAAGCCCCACAAATCCTGTTATAAGCATATGATTTAAATAAAGAAGGTCTACTTTCACTTTTTTCCATTAGTCATCAGTCAGGCAGCCAAGGGAGGGTGTAGGGCTTCTGCCTAGACAAGTAGAGCAGAACTCTGGGGGACTGAGGCAGGACTGAGTTTTTCTTTTTTTTAAAACAGGGTCTCGCTATGTAGTTCAGGCTGGCCTTGAACTTGTGGCAATCCTCAGGACTGAGTTTAAGTGCAGGTGGGCAACTTAACAAGATCCTGTCTCAAAATGAAAAAAAGCAGAGGAGGAGGCTAGGTATATAGCTCAGTGATGAGTGCCTCTTTACCAAATACAAAACCCTGAGTTCAATTCCCAGCACCACAGTAAGTCAATACATGAGGGAAGAAGAGGGGAGGACAGCAGAGCCAGGATATAGCTCAGTGAGAAGGCCCTGGGTTCAATCTCTGGTACCGGGTGTGGGGGTCAACCTGGGAGTGAACAAAAGCATTAACTCTTCTGTCCCTGATCTCAGAGGCCCACCCAGACGAAAGCCATTCACAGAAGCAAGAAAGGGCTGAGGTATGACCCACACACAGTGCTGCAATGTACAGCCTTTGTGTAGACCATTTAGAAGACTCGACTCTGAACATACCTGTCACTATATCTGCCCCAGGAAGGGTGTCACTGTTGTTTAGAGCATTCAAACTTATCACATAATGAATCGATCCCACTTTCCTATCAAGTCTGAGCAGCCTGCACTTTGCAAGCGGAAGCCCCACAGTTGAAGGAAGGTATTGAGTAAGGGCTGAGCAGCTTGCCCACTGACTGCAACAATCTGCAGAGGGGACTTACCTCCTCCTTGTCACTCTGACGAAGGTGGTTGCAGCGATCCAAGAAGCAGTGGCCACCCATGACCCATTCCTTTTGGATGAGGCTCTGGAAACCAGTCCGGGTTCGACAGTAGGGGTCCATCATCACTTGTACCAGAGAAGCAAGGAGGCAGCAGAGGTCGGAGGCGTTCTCCTCTAGCAAGGTTCCAGCAGCAGCGACAACAGGAAGGAGGGATTAAGTGTTAAAGAGCTGCAGTGCTCTCACCTGCACGGTTAGAGCAGGGTTCCTCCCGTCACAGCCTGCTCCTGACAGCCAAGCTCTCGTTCCCTACAGGCAGGGGCCAGCTACAGAAGGGCAGCACTTTCGGACCAAGGGACAAACGCTTCTACCTTGTGTGGTACAGGTTTCAGCACACACTGGTGCTCAGCATGGATCTGCTCACTGAGGAGATGGGGCACTGAAATCTGCTTTCAGCAGATGTGTGCCGCATGTGCCATAATACAAGTGTGGGATCACCCACACAGCGCTGACCTGCCAGCCCACAGCCCGGCCCTCCTGGGGTCACAACCTCAATCACTGAAATGCTTCTTAGACGCACCCCAGTGTTCCCTCCCTTCCTAGCAAAGTCTGCACTCATTCCGCTTTGCAGAAAGTTTCCTATTTCTGAACTGCACTAAAATGACCTTATTCTTGGCCCCAGGGCTCTTTCCTTTTCTGTGTAAGGATGAGAGGCACCTGCTTCTCCCTGCCTAGCCCAGATTAGAAGTTCTCCTTGGCCCATTTCCAGCACCCACCTGGAACACATCTTTTGAAACCCAAATGATAAAAAGTCAATTCACATACTTGTTAACATTCATGATTTACAGTAAATAAAAGCACATATCTATAGCCATGCATTTGTCTTAGTTTTAAGGATGCTTAAAACCAGGGATCTATGTTCTCTATTACTTTCTTTTTAGAGGAGAGAGAAAGAGAGAGAGAAAGAGAAAGAGATAGGGAGAGGGAGAGAGAGAAGGAAGGAGTAACTCAAGTTGCTTTTCAAAAATGTCCCCAAGTAGGATGGTACTAGTATTAGTGTTAGTGAAACTTAAGAATAAGCTTCAGGGAGGTGACCACACTATTAGAACTTTTTCATCTTGACCTGTGGGGACACACAGGTTTCATAGAAACAGATTTTAAAAAAGTATTTCTCTTCTAGTATCAGTTTTCAAAACAAGTTTCATTTTTAGGGGACTCTTCTTTCTCCAGCCAGATGGGTGTTACAGTTTACCTCTGGATGACAGGAAGAGGGACAAAAGTAAGATTTCAGGAGAGACAACTCAGAAGTCCATCGAGGAATGAGGGACAGTTCACTTCATCAGCCAAAGATTCACATTTCATTTTGTGCAACTCTGATTAGTGCAGGCTGGCCTGGGGTCCTTCCATCTTTCGAGTCTTTAATATTCATCCCTCTACCTTTTTAGGTCATTATAAATAATACCCTCAGGGCAACTCTCCCATTAGAGGCTGTAAACTTCTAGAAGGCAGACAGGTGCCCCGAGCTCTGCATATGGCAGGTGCTCAAAGTGTACCCCAGTCTCACTCAGTGAGCCAGTGCAAGGTGGACTGGAAGCTGCCAGAGATACACTTTCCAGTTTGTTCTCAGATACTAAGTTCCAACCGTCAAGGGAAACATCCGAGGAAGGATAATGACTGGAGGTATAAAAGAAGACAATCTGCTTACATTGTAATGTGGGACTCTAAGAAACAAAGAAGTCTAAAAATCAAGTTGAGTATGATGGCAACAAACCTAAGGCCCAAGCTCCTCAGACAGCCGAGGCAGGAGGAGAACTTGAGCCCAACCTGGACAACACAGTAAGACCCTGCCTTCTAAAACAACAACAACAACAACAACAAAAATTAAACTAAAAACAGATGATACTTTATCTCATATTTATCCAGTTACAGCAACAAGCTGATTTACACTTGCTCTACACATTCTGAATATTTACATCACTGCCCTCATGTATACAAATTAAGCCCACCAAGGAAAAGGAAATCAAAGACCACCAACTTTCTATGACACCTGCACAAAGCTGCCAAATGCACAGATATAAATAATTAAATCATCCCGTGAGTCTCTTTAAGTAAAAGGGACTACCAAAATACTGTAACTTTAATCTAGTTGGCTAAAAACAAAATTCAAAACGTTAAAAAATGTGAGCTTTGGTAACCAAACAATTCCTTCTTGGGCTGTGAACAGGTTTGCTAAGTTCCAAGTGAAAGAATTTTATTTTAAACTCTAACACTGACATCCAAGGCAAGGGTTTCCAAGGTGAAGGAGGAAGGAAGGGGGAGGATTTCTATACTAGTTTGCTCCCTTTATGAGACAATTCAGATCCATCAGGCTACATATACAAAAAAAAAATGAATCTCAAGTGAAAGAAAACGGAAACTACTCTTTGTGATTTAAACATATTACCTAAAAGAAGAATGTTCGTATTTTGTGCTTCCAGGCATTCTGTAATCTCTATTGCTTTTTTCAGACACCGTCTAAATAAGAAAAAACACAAAACAGGAGCATTAGTTTAAGTAGTTCTGAGGTAATCTGAACTGTTCTTCAGTTTTTTGTTTTTAATGCAAAAATCATCCAGAAAAGAAAATAATTAACACCTATGCTATTCACTTACCAAGATACTCATCTGCCTATTAGAAACTGATTCTGGGTATACAGTACATCCAATGGGATCAAATCAGTATCTCAGACACCTGTCTTCCCATTTCATTCAAGTATTATTCACAACAGCCAACATATGGACAACCAAAGAGTTCACTGACAAATTAATGGATAAGTACAATTGTGTGAGTGTGTGTGTGTGTGTGCGTGCATGTGTGTAAGATGGAATACTATTGGGCAATTAAAAAAACCAAAATACATTCTACCATTGTGAATGAACCTGAAGGAAATACATTAAGTGAAAAGAAGTCAGCCACAGGATGACAAATGCAGCACGATCTCACTTACATGTAACATGGAAACATGCTGAACTTTTGTAACAGAATAGAATGGTGGTTCCCAAAGGAGGAGGAGTGAAGAGAGCAGGGAGACATTGGTCAGAGGATACAAACTTTCAGTTTCAAGCAAATCAGTTTTGGAGACCTAAGGCACAGCAAGGATGGTGATGGATGTGTGGATTTCATTGTAGTAATTATCACACAATCTCCATGTATACCCAAATCACTGCACTGTGTACCTCGGCCAGGGGTGCAGCTCAGGGACAGGGCCCTTGCTCAGCATGTGTGCGGCCCTGGGTTAGAACCCCAGGACCACAAACAAACAAGCATTGTATATCCCAGATACATATAATCTTTGCTAATTCAGTGTTTAAAAAAACCAAGTATGGGTTAGGGATTTAGCTCAGTGGTAGCAAGTGTAAGGTTTTGAGTTCAATTCCCAGCACCCAAAAAGAACCCCCAAAACCCAACTAAACAAACAAAACCCAGAAATCAAAATATTTTTAGAAGGGAGTACCAAAATTGATGTAAAAATGTTCCTGGGTAGCTTGGGTGTAGTGGCACACACCTGTAACATCAGTACTCTGGGAGGCTAAGGCAGGAGAATCCCAAGCTCAAACCCAGCCTCAGCAATTTAGAGAGACCCTGTTTCAAAACAAAAAAGGGCTGAGGATGTAGTTGAGTACAATCCTCAGACACAAATACATATACAAACATACACACACACACCCCCACACACACACAACCCTCCTAGGTGATTTCTAAGCTAGAAATTCTTACTGAAAAGTCGTACCTACACCTGCAATTGAGTCCTGGAGGGACCCATGAATACCGGCTGCCAGAGAATGTGATGCATGTGGTCAGCAGAAGGCATCAGTGGGCTGACACGACCCGATCTGCTCAGCAGTCCTTTCTGCTCCTCTCTACCTGTTATTCCTTCTGAATCTGTGGCCACTATTTGCAGTTCTGACTTGTCCCTTCCCAAATGTTGTACTAGGCTTGCTGTGGTGGCCTCTCCACTCCTGCTCTCCAGTAGCCCTCACGCTCCACACCCCAATGCTTTACCTGGTTAGGGGTCTCACCCTCCTCTACCCAGCCTGCATAAGGAAGCATTTCTTTTACAGTATTTACCACTACTGACAATTATAAATTAAAATTTGGGATACACAGCAGCCTACTGAAAGCCCAATTGTTGAGTGTGTGGAGGGCTGAAGGCCCTTCTCACAACTGTCACTCTGAATGGAGAAAGGGAGCCATGTGAGGGGACAGGAACAGTCCTCTCTTTCTGCACACACAGCCTATGCTTCCAACTGTTCTCTCACGCTTGACCATCGCTTCTGTTTCTCATCTCCCTTTGTCACAGCCTCTATTTAATGGCAATAGAGAGGTGCTATTCAATATATTAATTAGGACAGGTAATAAATAAATTGTTCTCTGGGACTCTCAATCCCAAAACCAAAAATGGCTAATTAACATTAATTAGCCATGATTTAAAAAAAAATTATGCACAAGGCCCTAGGTTCAATCCTTAGTACTCCCCCGACACAATTAAATAGATAATACACATATAAGACATAACATTCAAAAAGGTATTTAATGAAAAGCCAGTCTCCCCCCATTCTCACTCCCCAGTTTCCTCCTGGAGCCCAGCACTGCTGCCTCATCCCAGTTTCCAGGTTGTCTGTAGGCTGTGCATGTCTTGCCTACAGAATGTATTTCCTTCTAAGCAAGCAGCATGTTGGTAAATTTCTATCAAATGTACACAGAAATAGTATCAAATGTGAAATCCAGTAAAACCTTGCACAGAATATGTGATGAAAGGATATTTATGGGTTTTATGGGGGGGGGTACTGGGGATTGAACTCAAGGCCTTGTGCTTCCTGGGCAAGCGCTCTACCACTGGGCTAAATCTCCAACCCCTACTTATGGTTTTCTGAGACAGGGTCTTGCCATGTAGTTCAGGCTGGCCTCAAATTCACGGTGATCCTCCTGCCTCAGTCTATGGAGTGCTGGGACTATAGGCGTGTGCCACCACGCCTGTCAAAGAGTATTTAAATGTGAAATATCAAACAGTTAAATTATGTATCTATTTGGTCTATTACTCTCAATCAGACAACTGTACAAGTCATGAGCAAAACAATAGTTTAAATACCTGATTATGTCAAGCCAGCTGCTACTTTCCAAGAGAGAAAACCATTTTATATCTGTGTCCCAGAATTCAGTACTGTTATCTGAAAAAAGGAAAAAGATAAAAAAAAAGGAAAAAGAAGACAGACATCAGATCATCGTTCACACACCTGCCACAAAATACCTGTGCTGCTCCCACCAGTGGATCCAGACTCAACCTGTAGAACCCAAACGCCAGACTCCACTTTTTTTTTTTTTCGGGTGCTGGGGATCCAACTCAGGGCCTTGAGCTAGGCAAGCGTTCTACCACTTGAGCTAAATCCCCAGTCCCCTCAGACTCCACTTTAAAGTAAAGGGCATTTCAAAACTTCAGCTGAAAGGTTTTTGAACTGTAGGCCCCTAGAAAGGTGTGGTGCTCAAAAAGAGATCTTCTTTGCTGAAATAAGAAAGGTGTTCAGCATATACACAAAGCTATGCTCTACCTTCTAACTCACTGAAGACAGTAACACATGTTAAGCAGCAAGAGTTAACAACGGGCTGCTACTCCAGAAGGAAAATGCAGCCAGATACATCCCGCCACGGAAGCTTAAATGAGACTTGACTTTTGTTACAACCTTAATCACACAAGTTCAGGTACCTTGCACACCACAACAGGATTTCCCCTTACACATGTTATAGGGGAGAGAACACTGAATTTTACAGAAATCTAACACTGTACGTTTAAAAGGTGCAAACTCAAATCAATAAAAGGAAGAAGTCCCTGGAAATTCTGGGTGATTAAATTAAAATTAAAATTGTAGTCCTGGATCAATGAGAAACAGGATCACTTTTTTTCTGAGACAGGGTCTTGCTACGCAATTCACTATGTAGCCCAGGCTGGCCTTAACTCACAGTGATCCTTCTGCCTCAGCCTCCCGAGTGTGGGGATTACAGGCATGTGCCACCACACTCAGCTAGGGCCCCTACTTCTGAATGAATCTATTTTATAACATATGTCACAGTATGTTTTAGTTAGAGGCACATGGTTCTATTTCCCCTGCAAGAGTATAAGCTTTGTGTGTCATGTTCATCTTTATCACAATGCCCAGCCCATACACAATGGAAATTCAATAAATGTCAGTGGAATGAATCTTAAAATAGTTAAGAATTTTCTGGGCTACAAAGTTACCTATAAGCATGACAAAACTCAAGAGAGCAAAGACTCAAGAATGGACAGAATCAATGGTAACTGAGCATGACCCAAATGAATTAAGTTCTAGATTGTTACCAGTAGGCAGAGAGGGCAAGGAAATGAGAGTAATGGGTGCTGGAATGGGCATATTTCATTTTCTGTTTGTATATTTCTGGTTAATTCTTTTTGACTGTAAGAAATGGGACATGCCCATTCGGAAAAAAATTAAGTTATTTCCACTCTGGAAAAAAGGTACACCAAGAAAGGAAGATAAATCATTCACTTTATAAATGATTATGCAGGCCAGTGACTATAGCACTGCATGGCTCAAAAACAATGAGAGAAGCCAAAACGCTCACCAACGGGCAACCTGGAATGTTGGGAAAGGAGAAAAGAGCATGGCTATGTAATCACTGGCTCAACAAGGAGGCCACAGTGAAAAGCCTGGAGAGAGATGAGAGGGGCAGCCACTGGCCCTCCTGCTATACAACAGTGACCCTCGAGGCTGCGAGCCCCTGCATGCCACCAACCCAGGGAAAAGGCACCCACTTTCACCTGATCCACGTGGCATGTCTTTCCCCATTTGACAGAAAGTTTTTGCTCAGCATTCTTCTCACCTATCAGAAACAGCTGTTTAAATTTAGAGTATGCAGTCTGGATTTCCTGCAGGGACAGGAAGTTGCTTGATAAGTCTTCAGTTTTAACAATTTCATAAGGTGGCCTGTGGATGGTCTTGTAAATTCTAGGTATCAAAAAAGGAACAAGAGATTAGAAGAGCAAACGTGAATTTAAAATAGCTTATCATTATTATTATTATTTTTTGGTGCTGGGGATCAAATTCAGGGCCTTGTGCTTGCTAGGCAAGCACTCTAACCACTGAGCTAAATCCCCAGACCCAAAATAGCTTATTATTATTATTATTTTTTTGTTGTTGTTTTTGTTTTTTTGGTGCTGGGGATCGAACTCGGGGCCTTGTGGTTGCCAGGCAAGTGCTCTAACCCCTGAGCTAAATCCCCAGCCCCAAAATAGCTTATTATTATGAGCATTTATTAAGTAATACATTCTATGCTAAGAGCTCTGCAGGTATCCTTCCCAAACCCCACCCCAGGACCATGTAATCCGCATCAATGAAGCAGCTGCTGCAGGAATGCTGGCCCCAGTGAACGGGTATGGGAATGGAGGTCACAGAGCAGAACCACCCAAGCCTTGATTATTAAGTTGCTAGTACTGTGACTGAGGCCAACACAATTAACCTACTCCTTTATTGTTTTTCATTTATTCATTTGTATTTTTAAATTTTATTTTGAAATAGTTCAAACATGTAGAAAAGTAGAATAGTACAGTGATGTACATTGTGGCCCAGATTTGACAGCAGTTAATATTAGAGACATCATGCTACTTCCTCCCTAAATACTTCAGCATGCATCTCTAAAAACAGTACAGTAGACATTGTTAATAATTATATTATACTGTCTCTTGCCAAAGCAATTAAAAACAAAAACTATATGCTGTATTCCTCTAGCATGAAGCAAACAGCCGGTAAACAGAAATGTACACACCAGCCAGGTATGATGGCACATGCCTGTAATCATAGCACTTGGGAGTCTGAGGTAGGGGGATCCTAAGTTCGAGGCCACCCGGGGCTACACAGTGAGGTCAAGGCTAGCCTGGACTACGCAGTGAGACACTGTCTCAAAAACTAAACAAACAAAAAGAAATGGACACACTGGAAGAGCTGTTATCCGCTTCTTGGTAAGCAGGAACTGAACTATTTAACAAATTGTAGAGTGAGTACTGACCCATCCAAGAAGCTCTTCTGTGTCTGCAAATTGCCATCATCCTGTTCTTTGGGCAGTGCTGACATTTTCAAAAGGGCACTTCCGTTGTGGCAGGACCAACACCATATCTGGAGAGGAAAAAACATTTGCTAGATGGTCTATTCAGAACCCAAGAGCACATAATCTGAGGATTCACGTTTAGACAGGGAAATGCATAACTCCAATATAATAGCTGGATATACCCAGCTATATTAAGCCTGGGAAGATTTACTTAATAAAAAAACAAGACTGATTTAGTCTTTTTCTTTTTTGGGGTGCTGGGGATCGAACTTGGGGACTTGCACTTGCTAGGAAAGTGCTCTACCACTTGAGCTAAATCCCCAACCCCATTCTTTTTCTTTTTATGAAATTTTTATTGGTACATGTTTGCAGTACACAACCATTATATTCACTGTATGGAATTGGTTTGTGTACATAACACATCTCAATTCTTTTATTTTCTCAGCATCAGATTCATTTATAAGTCCTTAGAAAGTTAGTTGTCATGTACACAGATTTAACAACCAGATGAATAGGTCAAAACATATAAAACACATTAAGACGATTATACTAAGTCAAGGTACACTTTTTTTTTTTTTTTGGTGCTGGGGATAGAACTCAAGGGCCTTGTGCTTGCTAGGCAAGCACTCTAACCACTGATCTAAATCCTCAGCTCAAGGTACACTTTTAAATACACTGTCCATGCTGGATTACAGTAATTTTTCCCCCCTCCTATCTGTTTTTTATTTTATACTTTATATATTCAATTTTTCATATAAGAGAAACCATGTGCTATTTAAGCTTGTGTGCCTGATTTACTTAACATTATGGCGTCCAGGTGCACCTATTTTCTTACAAATGACTCAATTTTATCCTTCTTTATGGCAGAGTATGACTTAGTCTCAAAAAACAAACACAGGAGACTAAAGATTTAGCTCAAGTGGTAGAGTGCTTGCTGATCAAGCACAAGGCCCTGAGTTCAATCCCCAGCACAAAACAAACAAACAAACAAACACACACACACACACACGATTGGGTAGTCAGATTCTGACTTCCTTATGGTTTAACATACATTGTTTGACTTGGCTTTAGTGCTGGTAACTTAGATGATCATAACATCATTATTATTAAGATAGTAGTTATTACTGGAGTGCGGCTCATATGCCAGATGTGAATTAATTCATTTAATTCTCAGGTCACTCTCTGTGGTACATAATAATTATTATTCCCATTTACAGCAAGGAACTGAGCCTCAAATAGCCCAGAGGATCTCCCCACGCAGCTGCAGTCTAACCCTAATGGTTGTGCTCTATCTAGATGGCTCCCAGGGGCGCCTCTCATCCTGAGAGAAAGCCCACATCACCAAGAATGGGGTGACTATCAGACTCATGTGTGGAAGGCACTGCCCTAGGATATTACAGAGCATAAAGATGAGGAAGATGCTAATCTACCTCTAGAGCTTGTACTATCAAAATATAATAGAAGGTAGAATGTGGTAGACAACAGGATTTCAAGAAACAACAAAGTGGGATGCAGACATCTTATAAATGACGGGTGACAGGCTAAGATGGGTCGGCTTTTCTGTAGATAACTGTGGGAGCTTTTATTTATTTTGCAGGCTCAAAGGAAGATAAACTGATCTTGGGGACAAAGTAATCTGTCGGTGGAGCCTAGAACGGAGGAAAGGGAAAAGCCAGTCGGACAGGAAGTACAGTTGCGGCTTCTGTGTCCTGCACGAAGGCTTCGCTAAGGGGTCAACAGTGGCTAACGTCCAGTCTCTGCTCTGCTGACCAGCCACGGGCCCTGACTCAAAGGCAAACCTTTGTCATTCAGCTGCCCTGGAAGGCGCCTTTCTGGCACCCACAAGCCACGTGTAAACCACACTGTGGGTGTGCGAGCAGCAGCCTGGGCTGAGAGCTAGAGACCAGCACAAACACCCAGAAGACACTCTGCACTGGAAGACAGGAAGAACTGCTCTGGCCTTCCGGGGCACAGGACGGAATTGGCACTGGGTGTGCTGGGTGTGAGGTGCTGTGAGGACGTCCATGTGGAGAAACTCGGGCTCCTCCCAGAGGGTGATGAGGTAGAAGAGGAAGGCAGGACTGAAGCTCTGGATACGAGAGCTGATGGCCGGCCGAAGAGGAGAGTGAGGACAGAGACTGCAGAACTGCCAAGAAGAGTAACAGCTCCCTCTCTGGGGGCCGTGGTGTACTTCAAGGGTCATTTGAGGCAAGAGTGTTAGAACACTGAGACAACCTGAAGGGCCCTTTGCTGTTCTCTTACTCCTTTGTCCGACCTCGCGCTAAGCAATGTGTGAAACCTGCCGAAGGTGATAGTATTTCAAATGCTCAAGCAGTCATGCCCCTAGTTGGTGCGGCTCACTCGGATATGGAGGGGATACTCTTAGCCATGACGGGATGGCAGCATTCAAGAAATTAAAGTTTCCCAATCCATTTTATCTCCTTTCCTGGGATGAAAATGACAGGCCTTTCTTGATTGTTTTTTTCGTTTGTTTGCTTATTCGTTTTCAGACAGGATCCTGCTATGATCCCAACCTCAACATCGCTCAGGTTTTCTTCATCTCTCTGTGTAGTGGTCAGGGAAGAGGATCCTGCTATGTCATTCGGGCTGGCCTTGAACTCACTATGTAGCCCAGGCTGGCCTCGAACTCTCAGCAATCCTCCTGCCTCAGCCTCCTGAGTGCTGTGATTACAGGTGTGTGCCACCATGCTGGCTAGGCCCTTGTTGATATTCTATCATATGCTATGTTCTGGCTGGGACATAATTTCTAATCAGATATGCCTCATCTTGGGCTGGAGATTTAGCTCAGTGGTTAGAGTGCTTGCCTAGCAAGCATAAGGCCCTGAGTTGGATCCCCAGCACCACCCCCCCACACACAAAAAAAGTGCCTCATCTCATCTGAGGCCCTGAAGGGGAACTAACTTCCTTGATAGTCTTTATTTGAAATAGTAAAGAGAAACACAGCTTGGCATAGAGCCTCACTATGTGAGGCTGAGGCAGGAGGATGATAAATTCAAGCTCTGACTGGACAATTTAGTGACTTATCGAGACCTTGTCTCAAAAAATAAAAAAGGGCCAGGAGTGCAGCTCAGTATAATACCTGGGTTCAATCCCAAGTATCACAAAAAATAAACCAATAAAAGGGCTAGAGAAGTAGCTCAGTACAGAGGCTCTGGGTCCAATCCCCAGTTATCACAAAAAGGAAAAAAGAAACAGAAAACTTCCTGGTCAGAGAGGAAATTCTCACAAGAATTTGGCAAAAAATCTTTACCTATTGTTGCAATACATCAATTCCTCTTTGGGAAAGGGCTGCAGAGCTCTTAGTATAAATTACTTAACAGCAGGCAATCATTATTAGGCACTTTTCTAGAGAGACAAGCTGGCCTTGAACTCACGATGTAGCCCAGGCTGTCCTCAAACTCATGATCTTCCTGCCTCAGCTTCCACATGCCGGGATTGCAGGCACTCACCACACTCCCAGCAATCACGTTTTTGCACAGGGAAATTACTTATTTCTTGGTGTATTTAAGGCGCCTCTACTAACAGAGTACAAGACAGATTTTTAGGGGAATAGCTATCATTAGAGGCTAGAAATTAGTGTAAGAAGGAAAGGAAGGTGATAAGAGGACCAAGACACTAGTGTTTCCAGAGACCACACAGGAATTTAAAGACAAAAAGGGGAAACGGAACCTGTGTCAAACACTGCAGGGACGTTTTGGCGCACTGGGCTGCCGCAGATCAGCAAGGGCAATGTGTGCAGAGTGGGGAGAAACGGGCTGCACACACAGCTCAGAAGCTGAGCGTGTGCTTAGTGTGAGTGAAGCACCTCAGAGGAGAAAAAAGCAGGACTGCACAGCGAAAATAAGAACAGGCTGTTCACATAGGTTTAGCACTACGGGGCAGGAGAACAGGACGGTGACTTGACCGTTCAGAAAGGTTTTCTCCAGCTTAGGGAAGACCTAATGTCGCTTTGGAGAGAACACACTTCCGAAACACAACCTTGGAAGAGGGAAGGCTGGAGGAAGAGGTTCCAGATAAGTAATCAAGAGTCAGGCGGAGGCTCAGGTTTGTCAAACAGGAAGCAAGAGCACAAAGAGAAACAACAGGAGGCTGAAAAGGAAGCTGAGGGAGTTCTTGTCAAATCCTGGGTCCTAGGAGTAGGGGAAAGGTGGAAGCTGAGAGTACACAAATTAGGATTGATTTTATAAACTGGGCGCGGTAGCACATGGCTGAAACCCTAGCAGTAAGGAGCCTGAGGCAGGAGGATTGCCATGAGTTCAAGGCCAATCTGAGCTACACAGGAGTTCAAGAAGGTCAGCCTGAATTACATGGTGGGACACAGTCTCAAAAACAAACAAACAAACAAAAACAAGATTTTACAAACTTACAGAGAATGAAAACATGTTCATGCAGAGAAGGATGACACAGGAACCAAAAGAGGTTAAATGAAGGCTGCTGGGCAGGGCAAGGACCCAGCAGAGGCGAGGAAGCATTCAGTTTCCACAGATCCCATTAAGCCCACTCTGCTGTTTTATCTAGGTAACCCATAGCAATGTTCATTTGAGAGCTTATATGCTAGATCCTAGGGAAAACATTATGGATCTGTAATTTCAAAGATCAGCAGTTTTCAAACTTTTGGTCTTATACCCCTTCACAGTGTTAAAAATGATTGAGGACCCTAAGAGTTTGTGTTTATGTGGGTTACTGCTACTGATACTTGCAACATTAGAAATTAAAACAGAAACTTTATGAATAGTAACTCCTTTTAAGACAATAAACCATTTGCATGTTAATACATTTTCTACACCAAAAACAATTAGTAAGAAAACTGGCATTGTTTTTATATTTTTATAAACCTCTTAATATATAGTTTAATAAAAGCTTATTTTCTTATTTGTGTAACAACAGCAACAAAAGCATAGAGAATGAAGTATGAATAGAAGGTTCAGTAGGAATGAGAGGCAGGAAGAGGGACAAGGCCAGGATGTAGCCAGAACATTTATGCTACTTCGTCATTTTCTCTATAAGTCTGCTGAAGAGTCTGATGAGACCTATGCTAACCAGAAAACAACCCAGGTAAGTTCTCTGTCTGCATTTTGCCCCCTAGGGGACATGTGGCAATACTGAAACGTATTTTTTGTTAGTACAATTTGAAGTGTGTTATTGGCAGCATTGGTGTTAAATATTCTAGAGCAACAGTCCCTGAAACAAAGAATTTTTTGGCCCTAAATGTGGGGAGTGCCTATCCTGAGAAAATCTGCTCTAAACAAAACAAGAAACAAGTCACATAGCAGTATGTTTGGAATACTGATCATTTCAAAGGAACATTTGAAAGATCTGGATTATCTACATTAAGATATATATGGGGTTGGGGATTTAGCTCAGTGGTAGAATGCTTACCTAGCAAGCACAAGGCCCTGAGTTTGATCCCCAGCACCCCTCAAAAAAGGAAAAAGATATATAAATCTGCCACATATGGTGGTGTACTCAGGAAGCTGAGGGAGAAGAATCACCACAAGCTTGAGGCCAGTCAGTCTGGGCTATCTATAGAGTTCAAGACCAGTCTGAAATATGATGAGATCCTGTTTCAAACAAAACAAAACAAAACAAAAAGATACATAAAGTTTTGTTTCCTTTCAGTACTAGGAATTGAACCCAGAGCTTTCACAATGTGTTACATCCCAGCCCTTACAATTTTTTAAATTTTGGGAGAGAGTTGTAAAGTCGCTAAGTTACCCAGGCTGTGATCTTCTTGTCTCAGCTTCCCAGAGTGCTGGGATTATAAACATTAAAATAAATGTTTTTAAATTTGTCTAAGATCACGTTTGGTGATTTTAATGCTCCAGTCAAGCAGCGATCTTACACTGTGTGCGTGTTTGGTGGAGAACAGACATAGAGCAGGCACTGTGAACTTGGCTGGGGTAACAGCTCAGTGGTAGCATGCCTGCCTTGCAAACACAGGCCTGGGTTTGGTACCCAGCACCTCAACAAGGAAACAGAGAGACAGACACAATTTAAGAGCTCTGTTCCCCGGGTAGAGGTATACATTTCATCTTGCGTAATTTCTGCTGTCCATTCATGCAAACTCCACTTATGCCTTTCAGAACACATAATTAAGGCAGATGGAATGAAGTAAAAACACCTTCCCACAGTTGCTATCAAAATTATGCTGGTCTGAAAAAAAAAAAAAATGATGCTGGTCTTTCGCACTTTCAGCTTCCCAGCCCCAAGGCCTGGCTAGAATGCAGCGTTATCTAAATTCTAAATTCGCAGGCCATGGTGATGGATAATCAGCCCATTGTCACCTGTGTGGACAATTTATCTTGTTTCTTCCTCTTTCCTAGATTGCTCTATGAAAGGCTGAAGGAC
This sequence comes from Hystrix cristata, assembly GCA_004026905.1. Classification (NCBI taxonomy): domain Eukaryota; kingdom Metazoa; phylum Chordata; class Mammalia; order Rodentia; family Hystricidae; genus Hystrix; species Hystrix cristata. The sequence continues at coordinate 30,193 of PVJO010011818.1, forward strand.
AGAGATTCTCATTTTTACTCCCCTAATGCCCTGACACTGCCCTGGGAGGCCCCAGGACCCTTTCACAATAATACTGACATAAAATTGGTCTTTTCCACTTAGCTGATGTCCACAGTGGAGGTGGAAACGCGGTGATGGGTAAAAAGTGCTGGTGGCTTAGAGCCAATAAAAGGTGGGGCTACAACCGTGTTGGTCACCAGTCTGTGCTACACTGTCACTACCAGCAGGAAGAAAGTCTGAGTGCCCCAAAAACGTCCTTAACAAAGGGATTATCTTGATCACGACGTGCCTCTTTAGTGTTCTGTGCGATACAGCAGGAAGCAAGCAATGAAGCACAAAGCTTGCCTCAAGAAGAGGTCCGGGTGTTGCTGGCTGGGGGCCTTTTCTGTGGGGCTGAGGAACTGACATGCAAACTGCTGGTATGCAGACTTTGGTATTTGGCAGACATTCTTTTGTAAAAAAATGAAAAGTGAGCTTACCACTTCACAGAAAACAACTGATATATTGTTGGCAGTGATAAAACACTGAGCTTTTGAGCAAAAAGTAGAATTGTGGGAAACTGGTACATACCATTTTAGCTATTTCAAGACTCTTTTGATGAGATGATATTAATTAATATGATTTTTAATCTTATATAATGAAACATGCCAATATTTAGAAGATCTGTATAATCTACAAACAAATTTTTCAAATGGCCAATGTATACCTCCCCCATACTGGCGATTAAATCCAGGGCTTTGCACTAAGCTACACTTCCATCCCCACATTGAGACAGGATCTCGATAAATTGCTCAAACTGGTCTGGAACCTGCAATCCTTCTGCCTCAGCTTCCCCACTAGCTGGGATTACAAGAGTGAAACACTGGCTGGGCATGGTGGTACACACCTGTAATCCCACCACTCAGGAGGCTGAGGCAGGAGGATCACTGCAAGTTCAAGGCCAGCCTGGGCCACATAGCCAGACCCTGTCTCAAAACAAAAACAAAAATGAAAACAAAAACAAACAAACAAACAAAAAAAACAAGAGTAGACCACCATGCTCAGTAAAACCACACATGTCTTAAAAGATGTTTGAAGTATATCAGTGGGTTTTAAGAGAGAATAAGAAGTTCCTTATGTTTCCAGACTCCTTTTTGTAACTAACCTTTATGAAACCATCACTTATCAATTCTCAATTAGGCTATTAACTAATAAGGCTATTAAATATACATTCCTTTCCAAAACACATAGCTGGATTTTCTCTTCACATACTTCAACCAAACCCAAACACCCCACAACAGACTGAATAAAAGAATCAGATATTGGAATCCAGTTGTCTTCTATTTTCAAAAATGTAAAATGATGTTATTTTATTTTATTATAGAAACGTTTTGCTTTCTTTTTTTGGGTGCTAGGGATCAAACTCAGGGCTTTGTGCTTGCTAGGCAAGTGCTCTACCACTTGAGCTAAATCCCCAACCCCCAGAAATGTTCTTTATCTTAGAAATGTTCTTTATGCCAACATAAATTTTACTTAAATTTAAAAAAAAATTTCAATTTGATTTCTTAACATGACAAATATCAACAGATACAATTCATATAAACAAAAAACTTTGAGAATGTCAATAATTTTTAAGAGTGGAAAGAGTCCTGAAATGAGCAAGTTGGCCAATTGGTGCTATAAAGGAAAGGTTGCAAATTGGTGGGACACGATCCAACTCGCCCAAAGACATGTTTTTTAAACATCTCAAATCTCTCACATGTATTTAGAGATCAGAAAATCTCACACAAAAATCTATCTCCGACTTCTGCTGAAACATTGGGACATCTGGCAACACTTGGCCCACATTCCCAGATGGCTGGTGCTGACAAGCAGGCCTGCTGACCCAGGCAGGGGTCTCTGGCTCACTGGAAGGGCCACGCTCTACCTGTCTAGCCTACACGAGATTCTGGGCACGTACTCTTCCTTCCCAAGCTTGTCTCTCATAGGGAAGTGACCCTTTTGGTGAACCAGCCATGTGCAAAGCATAGCATTTATTTATAATTCTTGTTCTTCACTAAATTCCCTGCAGGCTAGGCAGCTTCCAGCCACCAATTAGAAACAGGAGTGACTGCCAGTGTCTTGCTTTCTTTGATCAGTGACACATTAAATATAGCTCCCATTCCACTTGATTCTGTGAAAACCAAGAAGCACTTCATACTGTCTTTAGGGGAAAACATGACCAAGTCTGTATCAAGATTAACAGTGCTAGGGAAAAGGAATCTCAAGTCCTACTACCTTTAAAGTAGCCAGCTCAGGTTCAAAATGATTTTAGGCATTGAACTAGGCTTACTTTCAGCAGCAGACATTATCTGTATACTCTTAGCACTTTTTAATGTCTCTGCTAAACTCAAGTGCAATTTTTTTTTGGGGGGTGGGCAGGGACAGGCTCTGGCTATATAGTTCAGGCTGGCCTTGAACTCACTATGTAGCCCAGGCTGGCCTCAAACTCATGGTGATCCTCCTGCCTCTGCCTCATGAGTACTGGGATTACAGGTGTTCAACACCACACGTGGCTTTGAGCACATTTGTGAAAACTTTAAAACTGTGCCAGAGAGCCTCATGTCCCAGAGGGACTCCCTCTAGGGAGTTCCTATAATATTTTTGGATCACTCCTGGACTAAAGACAAAATTCTTGAGGACCAAAGCTAAATGCTTTAAGTAGGATCATTCTGTTAGGCGGGGCCAATGAGCAACCCACGTCTCTTAGGGCTTCCAGATGCACTTACTGGTATGCCATGACCCTGAAAGCGTAGCACATCCTCTTCCACAAGAGGGGTGGGGACGACAAAGAATGCTGGCAACCTAGAAGACAGAGATATCATCAGATTTGAGTACTATGCTTACTTCACAGAATATGAAAGCTCAACTTTATTGAACACAAGGAAACTAAACAGGTTATGAAATGACCATATGTCCCTTCTCTGAAGAACCAGCTCAGATGAGCTGTCATTCTCAGAGTGTAAAGCACTCTGGCTGAATCAGCTGTGAATCCAAGTTAAAGTCCTGGCCCTGCCTGATTCTGCATAACCCTAGATAAGTCGCTCTGCCTCTCGGAATCTGTTTCTCTTCCACAAAATGAGGGAATGGAAAAGTGCTATTTAAAAGTACATGAGTTCCAAAATTGGGAGTGATTTTTCTCATCATGTGGTAACAATATAAGCACCTGTGTTGCTTTCAGTTAAACTAATATGAAAACCAGCAATCACGATGATTGCCGCCTAAATATGTTATCAAATACTGTGACAACAACAAACACTCAGGTAATACTGCGTGTCAGACACGGCTCTAGTGCTTAACATAAACTATTCATCTCATCCTCCAACAAACCTTTCAGGTATGTATTGTGATGATTTCCATGACAGATAAAGAAACTGAGACACAACACTGCTAAGGCCCTTCCAGGTTATGTAAGTAGTAAGCATATAATGGAGCTGAGACCCAAACCCAGGCAGTGTGACTGCAATTTTTCCAGGAGAAATATTGTTCCTGAAAAGAACTATATTGTTAAGTAGCAGGACTTAAGAAAGAGAGATTTTCAGAGTTGCAGAGATCAAAGATACATGCGGACACTGTCTCTTCCAGGCAGCAGATGCAGATTTCTATTACTAAGAAGCCTGCCTAAGTTCTATCACTGTGGATCTGTTAACACCTTCTTCAAGGAGTCTGAAATAAAGCCTCATAAGGAGTAACATGCTTATGGTGCTACACTGACATGGAAACGATCATGCGTTTGCATGCATGCTGCACATCTGATAGAAAGGTGGTAAGTATCAGGTTATGAGAAAGGCAGACTTTCAGAGTTAAAGAGATCAGAATTCATATGTGCTCAAGCTATTAATCAATCCACAGGGGATGGAACAGCACATTAAATCACCAGAAGGATACGATCATCTAAATTCAGACAGTGAGAAACTAGTAGACACATAGCTTCATTTCTTCAGCAAATTACAAACAAACCAACCAACCAAAATGATGGGGTGAAATTAAGCCATTTAAGCATCAATTACAAAATATCAATCCTGATTAACAACAACAAGAAAACAAGTTAAAAAGGTGAAACACAAACTTAAAAATTTATAAATCAGGGCTAGGGATGTGGCTTAGTGATAAAGTACTCCCCAGTGCACAAGGGCCTGAGTTTGATACCCAGAGTGGCAAAAACAAACAAAATAAAACAGAGAAACAGTGAGGAAAATCTGAACCTAAACTGGATATTAACTGACACTGAAATTTGAAAGTGTGATAGTGGTTTTATGTTATATTTATTAAAAGAGTTCCTAATTCTTAGAGATATATACTTAATGTGCATGAAATATGATGAACTCTGGCATTTATTTCAAAATAATCCAAGCTGGGCACGGTGGCATACATCCCAGTGGCTTGGGAAGCTGAGGCAGGAAGGTCACACTTTCCAGCCAGCCTGGGCAACTTAGTAAAATCCTTTCTCAAAATGAAGTCTGTGACGCAGCTCAGCGTGAAGGCCTCAGGTTCAATCCCACATACACACGCAATCCACAGGAGAGGTAGGTGGAGGTATAGAGAAAACAGGATTAGGTATGAATTAGTAATTGTTAAATCTGGGCAATGAGAAAAGGGAATTGATCACATGCTCTTTTCTTCTGTATTGCTTGAAATGTTCTATTAAATAAACTTTGGGTTTTTTTTTTTTTTTTTTTTTTTTTTTTTTGGTGCTGGGGATTGAACTCAGGGCCTTGTGCTTTTAAGGCAAACACTCTATTGGGCTAAATCCCCAGCCCCAAATAAACTTTAAAGGTTAAGTTTTTTTTTTTTTTTTTGGTGCTGGGGATTGAACTGAGGACCTTGTGCTTACAAAGCAAGCAGTCTAACTGCTGAGCTAAATCCCCAGCCCTAAAGGTTAATTTTAAAAGAACAAGTTCCCACAAGATTATTTAAAATCATATTTGGGAACCGCTGGCTGAGGCTAAGATACCCCAAACCATCTAAACTATCAAGACTCCGTAGCTTTTGAAGTCCTGGAGTGTCTGAAATACCCCGTATGTCAGCTTGAACGGGTGGGAGGAAAGTGTCCTTTCCTCTGGTGCAGGCAGGCAGCACGAGCCTCTTCACAGTAGCGGATCTCAAGTCCAGCCTGCTCATCAACATCACCAACAGCCAGGTTCCACCCCAGAACTGTTAAATCAGAGGCTTGAATAATGGAAACAAAAAGACAAGGGGACGGATCTCACCCAAGAGGCAAAGGGTCCAAGGGAACAAGAAGAGCGCAAAGGAGCAGGGGCATGAGAATTCAGAGGAATAAAAATATTCTAAAAATAAGAACCTAATAACCCTAAAACAGTAACATGTGTGCTAGGTACTACAGTCAACTTTGTGTAGTTGTGACTTAATGCTGCATCTATGTGGCTGTTTACATTGCTCGTTGTTATAAGCAAAAGGTACAATGTATTATGGTCTGTAGGTTTGTGTAATTTTGGATAAATTTTAATAAAAATCTTAAAAAAATGCTCTCAAGGAATACAGGCAAGATAAAACTCATTGTTCCAGAAGATCTTGCTACTCAAAGTGCTCATAAGCATCACCTGGGTCTCAGGCCTCGCCCCACCTGCCAAACCACCTTGGTGTTGAACAAGACCTTCAGGCGATTAGATGCTACATGCCTAAAAGGACTGTTTGTATCTCTGACAGCTCTACAAGGATCTCTACCACTACTACTCAACGAGGGTGTAACCTACACACAGGCCTCCTTTTGTACCCTTTTCAGAAGTCACTTATGGAGTTGTTTTTTCTTTTTCTTTGGTTTTTTGAGACAGGGTCTTGCCATGTAGTTCTTCAGACTGGCCTTGAGTTCACTATGTAGCTTATGCTGGCCTCATCAAGTGGCGATCCTCCTGCCTCTGCCTCCCAAATGCTGGGATTACAGGCCTACACTACTACGCCTGGCTACCAGTGCAGTTATTTAAACTACATTCTCAGCTCCTGCCTCTGTGGCTCATGCTGTAACGCTGAAGTGGAACCTTACTGTTTTAAAAACTTCATGTTGAATATTTTACAATGTTAGTTAACCAGTTAATTGTCTCTGCATTAGTGAACGCGGGCCATCCCTCAGCAGTGATGAAGAGCACCACACCTGGAAGGGGTGTGAAGGTCCTTCCCACCTGTCCCAACCAACTTGGGTGGATTCCACAATCTGTATTGAGATCGCCAGTGGATACACACACTCACTCTTCCACCCTTGGAAAAGTTATTTTAGTTATGAGGACGGGTTAGCACACAAAGCACTCAGCCTTTGTAAGCACAGGACTACTGTAGTTGTGGGAAGTTAATGATCCCCTTAGGCAGTCTTCGTCAGGGTGAGGGACCTCTGCAGCAGGGCCTTGCTGGCTCGCACCAACTCCTGAGTTCTTGTGCTTATGCCTTCTTCAGAGGTCTACACACCTTCTCACAGCTCTGCAGGGAGGCGAGGTAAGAGAAAAGCTTTTAAAAGGAGAATGAAAAAGAGAGTAACAGACCTGAAACACTAGAAGAGCCAGCTCTGGCCTTAGGAAAAGTGAAGTAGACAACAAGTTTCTCACTCTTACCCAAAATGATAGGAGTCCAACTTCCCAGTGGGGCTTTAGTTAAGTTACCCGGTTTTCCCTATTTATTGAGCACCTCTCAGAAGCCAGGCACAGTGGTACTGGCTTCACAGGATACCGTGAACCAAAAGCAGAGTGTCCTTGACTTCACAGAGCTGTAGGTTGCAAAGTAAACATGAACCAAATGGAGACAAATAAAAATAAACAAAGTACTATGAAAGATGCACACAGTGCAGTGAAAGCTCCCACGGGGAAACCTGACCTAGTCTGGGGCTCCCTCAGAAAGTGGCAAGGGACTGAGATCTGATAGATATAATGGAGTTAAGTCCCCATGAGCTGCTCAAAGCAAAGGGTGCCTCCAGGCAGCAGACCACTAGGCAGGCGGTCAGGGGTGAAGGGGTGTGACAGAATTAGAGTTAAACTGGAGTCAAACCATGATGGGCCCTGCAGTGTTGGCTGCTGTTCTATTCCCAGACCAGCAGGAAGTCACTGACCAGATGCATATGCGGATGCTTACTCAAAGACTGGGGATGCTAGAGGCCCAGAGTGGATGGGAAAGACCACACGAGAAGCTAATATAGTGGTCCAGGGGAGAAACGAAGCACAGCCTTTCCTGTGTGGGACACAGCTGGGACAGTCCTAGCAGCACGGGTTGGCATGGGGCGTTCTGAGGTCAGAATCTGGATAAAGGTCATTACCAGGTGTGATCGACAACACTGTGAATGCTGCCACCATGCGCCACCCATGGAAAGGTGGGCTCATAAAAACATTAGTGTGTCCTTATCCATCTCATTCACCCAGCCTAGTGCCGTGCAAATTCTGGCTCTTCCCTAAAGTCAAAATGATCATGAAAGGTAAACGCTTTGAATTGATTCAGGATATCAAGGCAGCCGCGATGGCACGACTAAAGACACTCACGAAAGAAGACTTCCGGAACTGCTTCAGCAAGTGGTAAGAATGACGGGATAAGTTAAGCAAGAAGCAAGAATGGCCGTGTGTCTGTTACTGTAATGAATTTTTAAAAAATTTAAACATTCATTGTATTTTCTATCACACATTGTATTTTTGACATGCTGAGACCCACATAAGTGCCAGAGATCAGCACAGGCTAGATTTTAGCAAATGATTCTGGGTTTTGGTGATAGCAGTACACAGCTACAGCCCCAGCTGCTTGGGAGGCTGAGGCAAGAGTATCACAAGTTCAGAGACAGCCTGGACTACACAGTGAAACCCTGCCTGAGATAACAATAAGAACCACCACCACAAAAGAAAACCAACTCTGGAGACGGAGACGCCCTATATGTTAGTACCAACCTCACATTACATCTTGTAGATGCAGGAGTTTCTAACTCTTTGTAAGAGCTAGCTTTCCACTTTCCAAATTTCTCACCTGGGAAAGAAGAAATAGCAAAACAGGGCTGTCGGTAAGGCTCTGAATGGAGTTAGAACTATTTGGGCCTCTTCCACTGTCATCAAGCATATGCTGTGTGGACTGTCACCTGTAAGCGTTTGGGATTGATCAAAATAAAGATTGGCCAGGCAGGCGTGGTGGTGCACAAGTATAATCTCAGCACTTAGGAGGCTGAGGCAGGAGGATCACAGTGAGTTCAAGGCCAGCCTGGGCTACATAGTGAGTTCCAGGCCAGCCTGAACTACATAGCGAGACCCTGTTTAAAACACACACACACACACACACACACACACACACACACACACACAAAGCTCCACACAACTACATTTTATGAAACTGTTAGCAATTTGCTAGGAAGTATGTTTCACAGTGACAAAATTCAGGTTTCTAAAAAGAGATTATGCAGAGTCATCCTTTAAAAATGTAGGTCAGATCACTCCCTGCCTCTGCTCAAACTCCCCCTCATTTCTCAGAATCAGCAAGGATAAATTCTTCCAAAAGCATCCAGAAAGCACACGACAGTCCCTTCTCCTCCTCCTCTCTCCCTGCTCCCTCCCAAACCAACTCAACCCTTTGTTTCCTTTGAGGCCTGGCTCAAAGACCACTTACTCCTGAGGCCTTCCTAACTGATCCTCTATCCCTTCCAGCACTCCCCACCCTGTACTTCATGTTTGTCTCCACAGTGCTTAGCGTGTGTGTGTGTGTGTGTGTGTGTGTGTGTGTGTGTGTGTTGCAGGGGATGGAACCTAAGCTTTGTGCATGAAGGTTGCTATTTTTGTTCTGGAGCCAAGAATTGAACCCAGCACCTCGTGCACACTAGGCACACACTGTATCACTGAAATATACCTCCAGCTCCCTAGCACTTACCTTTTAAGACACTATTTTACTTTCACTTGTTTAACATTGCCTTCCCCCCGACTAGAAAGAATGCTCCAGGAGATCTAGGACACAGAGATATAAGAGTCCTGTTTACTACTGTATATCTAGTGGCTAGGACATTCCTCAGCACCAATAAGCACTCAACAATTTTTGTTAAATGAATAAACGAAGTGTTCAACAAAAGGAAAGAAAACACACAATATAATTCAGGAATGCCTCTAAATGTTATAGTTAGGTTAGAGATACAACAACGCAACGATACTGTAAGATTTATGGACAGGTGCAAAAAGTAAATCTTTTGCAACCTAGACTCACTGTTCAGTATGAGTTTTGATACATGTAAGAAGGAACATTATGCCAGGTACAGCAGTGCATGCCTGTGATGCTGGCACTCCTGAAGCCAAGGCAAGAAAAACGAAGGTTTGAAGCTAGCAGGGACTACACAGTGAGACTCTGCCTCAGAAAACAAAACAAAAACTACCTAATACAGGGCCAGGGATTGAGCTCAGTGAGTGGTAGAGCACTTGCCTAGTGAGCGCAAGGCCCTGAGTTCGATCCCCAGCACCAAACAACAAAAAACTACGTAATACAGATTAAAGTGACAGGAGGTGTTGATAACCATTAAAATCAGTTCTGAGACTAAACAGTTGTTAACAAGGCACAGTGTGTGAGGGAAAAAGAGATATAAATCCACTTTGAGTATTTCAAGAGACATTTTAAGAATTTCTTTTTAAAGCTAGTATGGAGTCTGGGGGAATAGCTCAGTGGTAGAAGGCTTGCCTAGAATGCATGAGGCCCTGGGTTCTAACCCCAGTGCCATGGGAAAATAAAAAGGCTAGTGCTGATGCAAAGAAAGGAGCCTCATACACTGTTGTGGGAATGTAAATTAGCACAATCTAAGTGGAAAACAGTCTGGCAGTTTCCTCAAAAAGTTAAACACATAATTACTGCATGTACTGACAATTCAACTCCTGGATTATAGAATACTGAAGAGAAATGAAAAACATGTACACACAAAAACTTGTACACAAATGTTTGCGGTAGCCTTAGACAGCAGAGACAAATGTAAACCACCTAATAGTTCACCAACTAATGAACAGATAAATAAAATGTGGTATATAGTCACAACATCAAACATTATTTGGCAATAAAAAAGAAATTCTGAAACCAAGTGTAAGAAGCCAATGGTTAGAGATCATATATTATGTGATTTCATTTATACAAAATGCCCAGAATAAGCAAAGCTACAAAGACAGACTGGTGGTTGCCTAAGTCTGGGGAAAGGGAGGAAGATGTCCAGGAGAAACATAAGAGTAACTGCTAATGGGTATGGAGCTTCTTTTGGAGATAATGAAAATATTCTAAAATTTATAATGGTTATGCAACCCGGTCGGTAAACACACACTTTGAAGGGGTGAACTGTATGGGATGTAGCCAGCGTCAAGGGCTCACCTCTCACAGATTCTGTAGCCTTCGTTGACACTCACTGCCTTGTACTTCACATTGCCTTTGGTCCGCTCCAGCTCCCAACACCAGTCCTTCAGGGTGTCGAACATCACCGTGTGGTTCTTGGGATCAGCGGCTAACACAACAAAATTAGAAAGACAATACAATCTCTTCATAAAGCATTAGTATTTTAACTATGTGGAAGTGCACACTTAGGCCCTAATTTCTCTCGCTAAGCCCATTTTTATCCAAGTAGAAGGAATTCAGTGCTTAATCCTCTGTTCCACTTTTTTGGGTCACTAATCCAAATTTATGACTGAGGCTTTCCTCTTTTTTTTTTTTTTTTTTTTGGTTATTTCTGGGGATTGAGCACAGGGCTTTCACACTGAGCTACATCCTCATTCATTTTTTTATTCTGAGATAGCATTTCACTAAGCCACTAAATTGCCCAGGCAGGGCCTAAATTTGCAGTCCTCCTGTCTCAGGCTCTCAGCATGCTCAGACTATAGGCATGCACCACCCTCCCCAACTTTGAGGCCACCTTTTTATGTTGTAGGAGAAGCTGTTCTTGTTCCATTCCTTGTAAAAGCAATTTATAGCTCCATTCTCAGTCATCTAACTATGACATAATTTGTATAAAACAAAAAGATTTCATGAAGCACTAAAAGACAGGCTTAGCACAAAAGCTGAAGTAATGAAATATTTTTAGCCCTACCAATATGTGCATAAGATGGCAGACAGATTTGAACAGTATGTCAGACTTCTGAATATATCCTTCAGTTTGAAGAAGTGCTGCCCATAAGAGGGCTGTTCAGTATGACACTTGGTTATTGACAGCCACTGACAAATCAGCCCCAGTGAAGGCCACATCGTGGTGCCAGCATATCTGCCCCTAACCCAGCCCTGGCACTACCTGCAAGAGCAAAATGCCTGGAAATACTGCTCTTGCATCTTTGGTCTTCTCCAAGGCCATCAATGCTTGCATACCATGCCCCAAAGTAATCTTTGCACATCTAAGCAGCCGAGCCTTCTTGGAATCACAAAGTATTTCATAAAACTATGCCAACTATTACCTTCAATAAAACCAGATTATCACGAAATTAATACCAAGCTGGGCATAGTGGTACACACTAGTAATCTCAGCTCCTGGGGAGGCTGAGGCAGGAAATTGTAAATTTGAGGTCAACATGGGCAACTTACTGAGATCCTATCTCAAAAAGGGGCAGAGGATGTAGCTCAGCACTCCCTGGGTTCAATCCTCAGTATACGAAAATAAAATGATGATGACTGAGAACAATAAATGATTACATAGGTTGAATACCCTACTTCTAAAATCTAAAATACTCCAAAATCTGAAACTTTCTGAGTGCCTGTGTGACATCACAAGTAGAAAATTAACTTGTGACAAGGCAAAGTCAAAACACAGTTATAAAATTATATAAAATTACTTTCAGGCTCTGCAAACAATGTGTGGAACATTAAACGATGTTTGTGTTTAGATTTGGGACCCAGGATCACTGAACATCAAATTTGTATTCTGAGTAATGGGCCGAGCTGGGTGTGATGGTCACACTTGTAGTCCCAGCACTCGGGAGGCTGAGTCAGGGGGACTGCTGTGAATTCAAGGCCAGTCTGAATTACACAGGGAGATGTAATGCATAATGAATTACACAGATGAATTGCACAGTGTAATTCAAAATACCAAAACAAACACACAAAAGACACCCCCCCCAAAAGAAAACCCAAAAAACAAACAACAGAAAAAGAGTAATGGGCCTGGGGATTAGCTCAGCGGTTAGAGTGCTTCCTTACCAAGCACAAGGCCCTGAGTTCAATCCCTGGCACCAAAAAAAAAAAAAAAAAAAAAAGAGTAACAGGCAGAGCAAGTGAACAGACTGAGGAGCTAGAATGGAGGGAGGAGGAGGGCAGATATCAGTGAAAATATGTCCAGTGCTAGCCACTGTTGATGGTTAAGTCAGATAGCCAGAGTTTCTTAAACACTGCTCCTTTTCAGCAAATTAAATGGAAAATATTTCACACTTTAAGTTTTCTCTTACCAAATCAGTTTTCTAAATTTTTTTTGGTGGGTGGGGTGAGGTGGTGCTAGGATGGAACTCAGGGCCTGGTGCTTGCAAGGCAAACACTCTAATCACTGAGCTAAATCTCCGGGCCCCTAAAGTTTTAAAAAAATGTACAAATGCACTATTTCTCCAAAATATTTGCTATAAACCATGCTCTGAGTGCTTAAAAACTTTCTAAAATGCAAGGCATTCTCTAGAATCTTACAAAATGAAACTAAGTATATTCAAGTAGAAAAAGACTCCAGGGACAAATACACAAATACAGTTTTTTTTTGTTTTTTTGTGTTTTTTTTGAGGTACTGGGGATCAAACTCAGAGCCTTATACTTGCTAGGTAAGCACTCTATCAGTAATTTTTATTTATTTATTTTTTGGGGGGGTGCTGGGGATCGAACCTGGGGCCTTGACCTTGCTAGGCAAGCGCTCTACCACTGAGCTAAATCCCCAACCCCTCCTCTAGTAATTTTAACCTTGTCTCAATTTTGTTTCTCTATCGTCTCACATTGATTTTTATCTCTGATAAGAAGCAGCCAAATAAGCAATCCACTGCAAATAAACAAGCTGGGTACAGAGGTGCATGCTTGTAATTCCAGTGCCTGGAAGGTTGAGGCAGCGGAATTGCTGTGAGTTTGAGGCAAGCCTGAACTACACAGTAAGCTAAAGGACAGCCTGAACTACATAGCAAGGAGTTCTCAAAAAACAAACAAACATACAAACCTAAAAGGCAAGTTAAATACATATCAAAGGAAAAAAAGAAAAAGAAATCTTCTGAATGAATCATTTAAGCAAAAAGAGAAAAAAGAGCTAGAAAATAGAGGGAAAAAACCCTCAACCATTGATGGATGGGTTTTCTCCTGGTTGCAGGTAAGAGTAGGAAAGATCCTGCCTATCCTCAAATCAAAACCCAGAAAATACTTACCTGTGTTGTTCTGTGCAGCAGTTGCATAGGAAAACAGAAATAACCTTTTAAGCAGTTTAGGAGCCTGGGTATGATGAATTATGCCACTGACAATCTAGGAAAGAACAGACCAATGGATATAGTTAAGTTTTTGACAGATAAAAGAAAAGGTGAAGCCAAGTTACCTGGTTCTCAGTGACGCTCTGAGGACAACACAGCAACCCTTGCTAAGGTCTGGATCAGTCGGTAACTGAGCTCTTGGAATAAAGCCAGACTGAAAGAATACTATTTTGTTAGGCTTTCTAAGAGCTCTGAACTTCTGGGGAAAAATTTAAAACATAATCTAGTTTTTTAAAAACAATCTGATATATCATAGATTTACAGATGATATCAGATAATAAGACACTTTTTTTCCTTAGTTCATCTTTTCCTTTGTTAGTTGGTTCCTTTGCTATGCAAAAGTTCTTAAATCTGGTATGATCCTATCTGTTGATTCTTGGTACTATTTCCTGTGCAACCAGGGTTCTTTTTAGAAAGTTCCTGCCTATCCTTGTGACTTCAAGAGTTTTATCTTCCAGCAGGTTAAGTGTTTCTGTTTTAACATTTAGTTCTTTGATCTATTTAGATTTAATTTAGTACATGGTGAGAGATATAGCCTAGATTCAGTCTATAACCACAACACTTAGAACCCATTTTAGCCACCCATATGTGGCTTTTAGGATCTAGATGATGAGGAAAATCAGTCTATTGTGCTTTCTGTCTGTCTAACGTGTTAAAATATATTTGGACAGATGACTAAAACCATTGTTCAAAACGAAGTGTCTGCCTTCTCAGGAAATTTTCCCTATCTACACCACTCTTTTCCAGTTCAGAACAGATACTGCAGTTATGTTTATTATTCTAATGAAACTATCACACCATCTGAAAGCAGATTAAGGGATTATCTGTAAATGTGTCTATTTAATTGTGGACAAGACAATATGCATGTACTGGCTACCTGCAAGGTTTCCTCTAATGATTTACCACAAGTGTGGCCAGTCTGCTCTTCCTTCATTATTTTAATAAGACAAATTTTATTTTGCCTGTTTCTTTGAGACAGGGTCTTGCTACTATAGTTCAGGCTGGCCTTGAACACACTGCCATATGTAGCGCAGGCTGGCCTCAATCCTCCTGCTTCAGCCTCCTGAATACTGGGATTACAGGCATGTACCATCACAACTGGCTGAGAAATCTTGAAGTTCCATGAACATTAAACTAGTACAGCTACTTTCTGAGTTCATCCAGTTACAGATCTCAGTCTGCCGTGGCAATCCCAGGCAGTTATGTTTACTTGGCCTCCACAGGCACACCTGGTGACTCGGCTTTGCTCACCTGACCTATCTTCTGCCTCCTTCCATGTGCAGCCACTACCTCCCTGCAGTAAAATCATTAATTTCCAGGAGCTGGAAGTCAGTGCTACTATTTTGGGGGCAGGCTGTCAGAGATGGGGAAGCAGGATAACTTTAGTTGTCACATCTTTCTCTTTACTCAATTTCCTTCTGACTTGGCTTATAAGCTTCCATTCTTTAGTGGCCAATAGTAATAAAAACATTATGAACTGAAGGATTAAAGGTACCATGTGGGGGGTGGGAATTTAGCTCAAGTGGTAGAGCACTTGCCTAGCAAGCACAAGGCCCTGAGTTCAATCCCCAGCAACCCCCACAAAAAAAAAAAAGTATCTCTAGAAGGGGGAGAACCAAGATATATCATGTACAGGTACAAATTAAGTATTAAACATAACCACTATGTATACAATGTACCAATACAGTTCTTGGTAAATAAAATTGAATTAAAAAAAAAGGTACCATGTGCCAAGATGATACACTGGCTCAGTTTACCCACTGACCTCTCACATTCTAATCACACACTAGAGGATTATAATCACTTTCAATTTCATACAGTGACAGGCTCCCCTTCACCTTTGGGCCATGTAAGCTATAGTCAATGGGGAAATCCTGATGGAAAATAAAACCAAAAACACATGCAACTAGTTACCCTTTTGACTTCCTCTTCTTTTGTGTACCTCAGACAAAAGTGGAATACACGGAGGTCTTTGCAGTGGATGATGAGTTTCTCCGGGTATTTCTTCAGTTGTCCAAAGAGAGTTTTTTTTTTCTCATCAAACACTACAGATCAATAATGAAATCATGTTACACAGGAACATGTAGTGCTAAAGAAACAAAGCAGACAGCTAACCTCTAAAGTCTGGAGCCCAGCCCCTCCCAGCAGGGCCCTGGCTCCCCAAGAGCAGTCAGGGTTCCCACTCCTCTGCAGTCAGCAGGACTCCACTACCCTGAGAAAACCCAGCTCCCAAAGCTGAGATAATAAAAGGGTAGAAGGGAGAGGGCTAGGGTTCATCTTTCACGTCAGTCAGCTTCGAGGTTTATAGAGAGGACCCCTCCTGGCACCTCCCTACTTGTCCTGAATCTTGGAACCAAATCAGCCTGTACTGGTGTTGAGAACATTACTGAATGAATTTTTAAATGCCCCAAACACAAAAATGGGGAAGAGGAACAGAGAGAAGCTTAGAAGGAAAGGCTTGTTTCATCAGCAGTGAAGACATCCTAATGGGAACACACAGAGCTTAACAGATCACCCTTTAAAGCAAAGCCCACACAGCTGCCACAAGAGGCAAACAGTATGCCAACATCCAATGCAGGATGAGCGAGGTTCTGTGGAGTATCAGACAGAACAAGTTCCAAGTTCAAGTCTGAGCACCTCCAACTGAGAACCCCAACAAGCTACTTCTCATCTCAATCTGTCATCCATAAAATGGATTTAAACAAGAGAATTTATGTGAATAATATAATAACATTTTAACAAACTACACATGACTACAAGAACATTATCATCATTAACCACACATTTCAAGGATGGCAGCCACCCAGGGAAGAGAGACACTTACCTCCATAAATCTGATCAACACAGTGGAGCGTGATGTCATTTTCCCCTACAACCTTGTTCTTAAACTGAGTATCCTAAAAGATTGAAAAGGAAACAACTGTGACTCCTTTCTCTGCGCCATTAGATGTTGTAAGGAGAGTAAATCATCATTTCTTTTTCTGCACTGAGATAACCTGGGGAATGCACCCACATGCCCCTGAGAAAGGGATGGCCAAGTGTGTGAGGAGAGCTCACGAGCGCCCGTTTTTCAAAGGTGGGCAGCACATAGCATTTCTGGGCTGTTCCCAGGCAAACCCACCACGCCACACAAATCACTATGATGAGTGTGAGAAAGTGACATGCAGCTCAACATTTCTTCATGTAAATCCAGAGGTGACTGACAGAGCTACCTGAGGCCCACTTTGGGAAGAAAACACTGGGCAACTCAAAGGTCTGGTACCTGCAGTCTCTGCCCAGGACCTGGAGCAAGCCGAGACCCTGGGCAGTTCTTTCCTCAACTGCTCACCAAGCAGGCGCAGCTCTCATAATGATACTGCTACTAGGTTCAGGGTACGCAGAGAGCGAACCCAATTCCAAAGGCTACTCTCACCGTTAGTATCATTACTGAACTCAGTTTCTGAGCCTGAGAAGAGTTTAGAAAAGAGAAAACATGGGGAACTAGTATATTTGGAGAGATACTGTTCCAGGAGGCGATTTGCACCGTATTGAAACACAAAAGAAACTGAGAAAAAGTTGGTGGTGTCAACCTATGAGGTCAAACCCAAGGCAGCATCATACGGCACAGGTGGGAAATTTCTGAATGGTCCTGCAGCTGAAAGGAGCCTGACCAGTGGTAAGCGGGACTTCTGCCTTTTGTATGTATATGTTGAGGGGAGCAGGGTAGGTGGAAGAACTGAGAAGCTGGGGAAAAGCAAGAACAACAAGGACAAAGCCACAACTGCTCCATTCCCTCCAAATGCAGCCAAATCCACCTCGTACGTACACCATTATCCAATGCAGATTCATCATCGCCCAAGAAGGCAATCTTAAAGTCTGTGCAGACAAGTCTCCCATAGATGCCACGCTGACCGGAATCTTCCTGCACATACTTCAGGACTGTGCTGGCTTCACACAGCAGCTGCTCACCTGGTGGAAACCAAAACAAGTCCTTGCTGAGCCCTCAGAAAACATACAGTGCGCAAACATTAAGCGTTTTCCCTGCTCTATTTACTTGAGAACAAACACACAATACAACAAAACACTTTGGAACATGCCACCTTCTGGAGTGGCAGGAGCTGCAAATTTTAGGAGAGAATGTGAAGCAGAGAGGAGAAAGCAAAATAGTTCAGGGATTTCTCCTATCTTCTCACTGTAAATAATGAAGTTTCCAAATTGGCAGTAACGATCTCAGCTGCACTTTCAAACACAGAGCCTGTTTTTATGACTTTGACCCGAGATGTTGCATAGCAGCAATACCCTAAACAAGCAAAGCCAGGTACGCTGCTAGCATGCTGTGGACACAGGTCCCAGGCCCTTTTCCTGTGACGGCCCCAGGGCTTCCAGGCAGCTTCCTCTGACATAGGGGTGCTGCAGGCTTCCATAGCAAGAGCACCTCATTCTGGCTTCACACTGGGAGGATGAGAGGAAAAAAGAGGTCAGAGGCTGGTGGGAAAAAAATTTTCCTCTTTCTTCATTGTATTTCCTTTCAATGTGTCACCTTTCCTGCCCCATCTGTAGGTGGTCGGCCTACATGCGAAGCTGCAGTTCCTGGTGTCAGATAGTGTACTTCTCTTTACTGGCAAAAAAATTAGGATTGAGGACTGGGGATTAGCTCAGTGGTTAGAGTGCTTGCCTTACAAGCACAAGGCTTAGTTCAATTCCCAGCACCAAAAAAAAAAAAAAAAAAGTGTTCTCTGCTCCCTGGAAACAGAGAAGCTTGTGATAGGCAATGTTTGGATGAGGGCAGGAAAGACAGAAGGATATGGGGAAATGAAAAACTAAGTGTGAATATTGTGCAACAAAAAGAAAAGGAATTCTCTTCTCATCCAACAGATAACATCTTCCCCCTCAGGATTTCTCTATCTTTTAAGTTTACTTAGCTGAGGCAGGTATGGTGGTGCACACTTGTAATCCCAGCACTCTGAGTGGCTGAGGCAGGAGGATAACAAACAGAAGCCCAGTCTGGGCAATTTAGAGACTTTAGTTTGGTGTTTTTCTCGGGGGGGTGTTGGGTGTCAAACTCAGGGCCGTGCACTTACTAGGCAAGTGCAAGTGCTCTACCACTGAGCTAAATCTCCAGCTTTTTTTTTTTTTTTTTTTTTGAGACTTAGTGACACCATGTCTCATATAAAAAAAAGGGCTGGGGATGCAACTCAGTGCAAAGGCCCCAAGTCCAACACTCAATATTGCAATCAATCAATCTATCCATCAATCAATCAATTTACTAAGCTGGAAACTCATTTAGTCTAGCTTTCAGGATGAAAACAAAGAAGCAAATCAGATATTCAGAGTATCAAGAGGTACAGATTATGGTGCTTTTTTTTTTTCATCTTTCAAGGGGTTAATTACCTCCAAATGAAACACTAAGGAAATACAAAAGATGGTCCAGTCACTAGGTTATCCTCTAGAGACCACAGAGCTGGAAGAAGACAATGAACCCAGGGCCTCCTTAAGAGTTCAGGGGTCAGGGATTTAGCTCAGTGGTAGAGTCCTTGCCTAGCAAGCACAAGGCCCTGAGTTCAATGCTCAGCACACTCCCCCCCACAAAAGAGTTTAAAACAGTCCCCCCAAAAGTGCCTCAATTAAGTTTAAAATGAAAGATGCATGGACAAAGCTTTTTTGCTTCAACTCCAAACGTGTCACAATTTTTAACAGTGAGGTTCTTCCCAAGACCAGGACAGCCCCATCTGATTGTCATGCGTTAGATACCAGACATCAGCTGCAGCAGCTATTATAGCATTCCTGGTGAGACCCTCTACAAACACAGCATGCTGCACCATGGTTACCAACTTGTTTGTACCAGATACAGACTCCAGAACGATGAGAACTAGAAGACAGAAAGAATCTGGGTCTAGTTTAGGAAAATGAGGCTCAGAGACGTTAATTGTGAATTCAAAAGTCACTCAAGTAGTAGAGACCATCAGGTAATCTAGTACGTAAGAGAATATACATAGCACCAAGTTAAAGATAAAAGTTAATTTCAGAATCTATAATCCAAAGAAACAGAAAAACAGTGGGAGATATGAATCAAGGTTTAGGTCATGGTTATAGGAAAAAAAGCCTTTAAAATATAAAAATATTTTTTAAAAAGCTACAGGATTCCAGGGGCTGGAGATTTAGCTCAGTGGTTATAGTGCTTGCCTAGCAATCACAAGGCCCTGAGTTCGATCCCCGACACTCAGAGAAAAAAAAAAAAAAGTTATAGGATTCCAGTATGTTTTACCAAGTAAGGTGGATTAGGCAGAAATGTGCACATTCATATCCCCCTGACAAACTAGAATACAATAAAAAGTACCAGAACAAGGCCTCTATTGTTTTGGTAAAACACACATTAAAAAACTTATGAAGAAAAGTTCTTTTGGATTAAGAAAAAATGGAAAAAGAATGCATAGCAGACAGGATTTACCATATATGATATGGATACCCCATCAAGTAGTTTCCGGTCCTGAACTCTGAAGTGGTTAAAACCTAACTGAATCTACTAGTCACTCTTTTCTGTCTCAGAAATAATCAGCCAATCCAGGTTCCTTCATACTAAAGGACCTCAGAGTAAAACCCTGACAGTCACATGGCTGGCAAACCCCAGAATCCCGGCGCCAGAGCTCAGATGCACCAGCAGAGAAAACAGGTGAGGCCGCCCACCAGGAGGCCCAGGCGGCAGCTCTGTTCCAGGACAACAGCAGGCGCGAGCCACAGGGAGAAATATGTGTCGGGGCCGTCAGGGAACTGGGACTTTTCTGACTGGATACCAGAAAAGGGTCAAGTAGGACAATATGAAAAAGGCATCATTTGCTTGTGAAAGAAGTGAGAATTTCTCGGGTTTATTTTTATCAGTTTGAAGGATAGGGAAACAAGAAAAATTCTTTCCAGATGTTGTAACCCTTAGAGCCAGGTGTGCGGTTATTGAATTAAAGACTTAATATTTTGGTCCAACTCATTACTGTTACATGCCAGAGGATGAAAACAAAGGAGTTTATATATAGCAATTCCAGGGATGACATAATTCATCACTGGCTTTAAATTGCACACGAGGTTTGATGCCAGTATGACTGTTACCTGGCAACAAGTGAAGAGTGACTTCCTTCTCAGTTACTTCCTTTTCATTTGTGTGAATTTCCTAAAACAGAAGAACAAAGAAAGGATCATGTTTTTCTTTAAGGGCTTAAAATAACACAGAAACATGCTTTCTGAATATACACGAAACTACCACATATACAGGAGCTTTGTGTTTGACAAGCTACTTTTAAAAAAACATGTTTCTAACCAAAGGAAGACAGAATTCTAGCAAGTTAGAGACAGTCAACATATTAAACTAATTAGTTAGAGCAGGGTGCAGTGCCACACGCCTGTGATCCCAGCATTCGGGAGGCTGAGGCAGGAGGATCACCGTGAGTTTGAGGCCAACCTGAACCACAGAGCAAGACCCTGTCATGAAAAAACAAAACAAAACAAAACAACAACAAAAAACCCAAAACAAAACCAAAAAAGCTCCAATAATAACTACAACTAATTATTTAGGACTAATAACTACTAGCTCTCCCAAGCATAAAGGTAGGAATGGGCAGCCCTCATGTAAAGGAACAAGTCGAGGTGATACACAGGAAAATAAGGTAATTCAAACACACAGTCAGAAGAACAGAAGACATGCTCTATCATAGTATCTTTCTCCCTCCAGTGAGAACCAAGAGTTGAAAGCAAAAGAGATTGTGTGTTCCTGGGAGGAGAGGGTTAGATAACACAGGAAAATGTGAGCTTATCCAGTCAGTACAAATCCATGCACTCTATGGAACAGCAGGGCTCAGCAGAGAGAGCGGAAACATTCAGTGCCCATTCCAAGACACCTACAACCACAAGACAGTGTCTGGGGCTGTAATCTAGGCCTGGTGCAGTGTCGCTGTTCCTCAATCAACTTGTCAATCAACTTGTTGCTGTTCCTAAATCAACAATCAAGTTCCTCTATCTAGTTCAGCGTTTATTGGACATTCAGAGATAACCAGCAAACCTTGATGCTTCCAAAGTGATAATCATAAACAGCTGTTAACAAACATACCTACATGTAGGCCTCCTAATGAAGCCTACCACCTCATTTATGAAGTATTTGTGCCAAAATATTTAACCTCAATCTGCTCAAGCTTCTGTGAAACTCTTAACAATTTACAAGAAACAATGGGTCAAAAACAAAAAAACCCATACACACTGGGGTCAGAGAAATGTGTTTAATGACCCAATGGGGATGCCATCGTCAAATTCTGACTAGAAAAGTCTGTAAGATACAACCAGTTTTGTCAACAAATAAAACTGAACTTATTTTATTTTTGATAGAATCAGTTTTCTGAATTTGTTATTTCAGACTACACTATGGCATCAAGAGAAACCTGGGAATAGCCGAGGAAGGGAAAAATAGCCCGTCTTAAGGCCACAGAATGTCCTGGCTTTCCCAGAGAACCCATTTTGAACACGGTATACTTGGGAGGTGCCTATGATTTCTATCCCAGGAGATGCAAACAGACCAAGCTCCTCTGGGGCGGTACTTCTCAGAGTGGAGGCACGTTAAGTCTGCGGGGAGCCTGTTAGCTGTGCACGTGGTCATGGCACAGGGACACAGCCTGGGCCTCTGGCCTGGTAAAAAGGTCCCCTGCTAATTCTGATGCACTGCTGTGGGGTTTGAGCAGGAGGAACAATTCTTACAGATGTCAATACTGAGTGTTCTGGTGATTTAGAAATTCTCACTGATAGTTTTCATTATGTCACTGGCAAATTAAACTAAACTAAATTAAAGCACAATTATCTATGACAGATTCTATCATCCTTCTGAGGAGAGATCAAAGCTATTCATTATATTCAATCAGCTGTTGGAAAACTGTAACAATCATTTTGACTGGTGCTTGGAATTTGGTCCAAACACTACAGCCAGCCTTGGAGAAGACCAGCCTATTGTTATGTGAGCAGAAGTGTTATCCTCTACATTAACTCAAAACTACTTACATTAATTTTTGAAATGGTTAGTGAAATTCTTTTATATTTCAGGATCAAAATAATATGGAGATGTGTATCTTTTAGGATCCTGCCTTACTCAAAACTCCTTTCCCTAGGACCGCTGTTCTCTGTGCCCACAACCTCTCGAAGTGACCCATCCTGTCCTCAGTCAGTTGCCCAGGGAAATTAACGAGGATAGTGGGTCCACAAGCACCAGGCTAATCACTTCACCTCTCCTATTAATTTGACTGGAGGGCTCAGAGATGCAATCAAGCTGGCTCTTTAAATTACAGACTCGTAAACTGGGCCACAAATATGGGGAGGCAGAAAAAACTGTTCTGCCCAGAATAAAACACAGGAAAAGGATAAGCAGAGATACAAGCATGCTCTCAGACACACAAACAGTAATAGCCTGGACTCCTTGGCTTTCCAGACTTTTGTGAAGACACCTTTGGCCCGTGGTTACACGAGTAATAGCTGTAATGTTTTTTTTTTTCTTTTTCTTTTTTTTGTTGGTGCTGGGGATTGAACTCAGGCCCTTGTGCTTGCAAGGCAAGCACTTAAACCACTGAGCTAAATCCCCAGCCCCATCTGTATCTTTATAATAATTCCCTTGTTGGCAGTTACTTTTCTTCCCCTCCCTTTGCCCAGCATTCTAAACCCTAAAGAAAAGCCAACCTTAGCATGGTGGCACACACCTGTAATCCCAAGAGAGCAGGACTGCAGGTTCAAACCCAGCCCAGGCAATTTATCAGTTTAGTGAGACCCTGTCTCAAAAAAAAAAGGGGGGGGAGGAGGAAAGGGAGAGGGAGAGGGAGAAGAAGAGGAAGAGGAAGAAGAAGGAAGAGGAAGAGGAAGAGGAGGAGGAGGAGGAGGAAGAAAAGTGTTGGAGATATAGCTCAGTGCAAAGTCCCTGGGTTTGATCCCCAGTACTTAACCACCCCCCCAAAAAAAACCCCAGACTTAAATGATTATTATGACAGCTCCTAAGTAATCTTTCTTTAGATTTACAAAATCCAGAATATCTGATGACATTTAGATTACACTTTAACGTATAAAGATGATGTTTAACATGCAGAAAGGTAGTTGTGTATGTGTAAAGAAGTACAGGAGCTGGGATGCGGTCACATGCCTGTAATTCCAGCACTCGGGAGGTTGAAGCAGGAGGATCATCTGGACTACATTAGACCCTGTCTCAGAAAACAAAACAGAAAAAAATGAGTACAGAAACTAGTACCAGCAGGTCAAGGTCAAGCTTGATTAAGGTATTCTGACCAAAGAAAAAGACACGCTCGGGAGAACAAGACCTGCAAAGCACACTGTCTCACCGCACCTCCAATCTCTCTCTAGAAGAGTGCGGAGGGTGACGACCTGCTCCCCCCTTTTCAGGACTGGCTCTTCAGGAATTTCCTTCCCACCAGCTCTCATCTCCAGAGGCAGCTTTCAAGTAGCAAGCAGACAGATCTGGGTCTGGGAACAGTAGGGAGACCAAAGGGGAGAAAGGAGAGGGAAAACTGTTCAAGCCAGTCCTACAAAGTCAGGAATGTACAGGTGTTTAATGAGTGGGCAAGAGGAAAGAAAAGAGAAGGTACAAACATGCGGAAGCAAGCACTGCTTCAAGAAGAGCCAGAAATACAGCTGAGGCTGGAAACAGCCTAAAGGAATTAGCCTGCCACTGTATGGAATTTGGGCTTTATCCTGTGGGCAACAGGGAGCAGCCAAAGGATTCTAAGCATGGGAGTGAATACACACATATTATTTACTATCTCCAATAAACATTTTTCAGGAAAAAACACAGGACAGAATCAGGAACCTGGGTGGATCTTAGCTGACAAAGATCTCAGGAGGAGGATGTTGGGCAAGTGTCCTGCCTACACCGCCCCATCTGACAGAACAGGAACGAAGAGCTGCGCTGCCTATCTAGTATGTCAGGCACAAGAAAGGCCTGTGCAAGGCCAAAATTGTGCTATGGAAGTGAGGCTGAGTATCTGTGTCCAGCAAGTTGACTAGGTACTTGGTGGCTTTTACCTTGTAGAAACTGAAAAGGAAAGCTAGGGACATAACTCAGTGTTAGAACACCGGCCTAGCATGTATGAGGCCCTGGGTTCAAACTTCACTACCTCAAAAAAAAAAAAAAAGGCAGGGAGGAAAGAAAATAAAAGAAAAGGAAGACACTTGGAGATCCATTCTCACCACTTCAGATCACCTAGTCACAGTATTAGTGCATTCTTGGGAACTGAATACCAATCACCCACAGTGAGCCAAACCTTTTAGAGCTTTCAATGATACAAACAACGCGCTGCAGCATGCGTGCCATAGGTCCGCCACCACTGAAGCATTTCCTAGAAAGAACAAGGCAGAGGCTAGGAACTTTCTCCCATCCATTGTCCTCTTTATCAAATGCCTCAAAAGCTTAATTTTCTTTCTTTCTTTCTTTCTTTTTTTCTTTTTAAAGCTTAACGAACTCGGTCAGACTTGGTGGTGCACTCTGGGAGGCTAAGGCAGGAAACTGCAAGTTCAAACCAGCCCAGGCAATTTACCACCTTAGCAAGACCCTGTCTCAAAATAAAAAATAAAAGCTGGGTGTGGTGGTGCACACCTGTTGCCCCAGCACTTGGGAGACTGACGCAAGAGGAGCACTTCGAGTTCAAAGCCAGCCTGGGTTACCTAATGAATTCAAGGCCAGCCTGAAATACCTAGCAAGACTCTGTCTCCAAAATAAATAAAATAAAAATTAAAAATAAAAAGGTTGGAGATGTAGTTCAGTGAGAAGGACCTGGGTCCAGTCACCAGTACTAAAAGCAATTAGTCATCCAGGACCACATATTTTATGAAGCATGAGGTAGATGACAGAAAACCCTTTAAGATCCGTAACAGTGCTCAACTTCCTTCCAAAATTGCTGATGTTCAGCAGTTTGCCTCCAGCACTGAATATGGGAGAAGGAAAAGTCAAAACAACACAGTAAGATACACTCTGCTGCAGAAGAACCAGTATCTCAGAAAATAACCCACTCATCAAATACTTGTGGGCCCCTGCCTCAAATGCCAGAGTCAACTATACCTACCCATCCCAAACCTGGATCATACAGCAACCTTACCTATTTGAAGTATAGCCAAAAATCCTATGTCAAAAGGCTCTGAGTAGTTATAACGAGTGTGTCCAACTTTGTATGCCTCTGTTTGTCACATTCCACCTCAACATGCTTTTAACTTTAAGAGCTAAGTGCTGGGCGTGGTGGCACATGCCTGCAATCCTAGCACTAGGGAGGCTAAGGCAAAAGGATCATCTCCAGTTTGAGGCCAGCCTGCGCTACATAATGAGTTCAAGGCTCTGGGTTCAGAAAAGAACTCACTGAAATTATTGTTTTCAAATGAATTTCATCCAACCAGAGGGACAAACTGCAAGAAGCAACATCGCTTGATATTCCTGAAGGTTCTTTGGAACACAATTTCTTTCCACGTTTGGCGCCAAAGTGGTAAAAGGACACAATACAATTCATTTCCTCAAAGCTCCTTTACTTTTCTAGAATGTTATGTTTAATATTCGTTTTCTCTACTAAACGGAAAATCTAAGAAAGAAAAACATATTATCTATCAGGTGCCAATTCATGCGCAACAGTTGCATTTACCTTTTTAAAATGGAAAACTATGTTTTTAATAGAGCAAGTACTACTAATAATTCAGGTTTTTGTCTTTCCCCATGTACCTCCAATCTTCTTTTTGTGTATGTTTTAAACAGAAAACAATACAGATTTAAGAGCCAAAGTCCAAATCTGGCTTCTTGTGACTGTAAGATATGACCCTGGGCATGTCATGTAACCTCACTGAGCTTCAAGTTCCTCCTACGTAAAATGGAATTAATCTAGCCTGTCCTACTAGGAGGGCTTGAAGAGATACGTATATACATGCCTGGTACGGGTGGGTACTCAGTAAACAGAGTTGTTACAACTGCTGAACACAGCAGTATCTGTGCTTCTTGATTTCCTTTCTTCCATTTTTCTGCTTTCCTTTCATGAGTAAACAAGGAATTCAAATATAGTATTCTACTTGAGTTGCAATTACTCAAGATTCAGCCACATGAATACAATAACTTCTATTTCTCACAGTTTTTTACCATATTAGGCTAAATTGAACCTACTCAGGAGGTCCCTCAATTCTTTTTTCTGTGGATCAGAAACTCTTGAAACCATCGACCCTCAGGTTGGCTCTATTTCTGTAAGATTCTGACTCTATAGTACAAAGGAACAGATCTAGTCATGCGGGGGTGGCACTTTCTGTTCATAGGGTGTGTTTTCTAGAACCCCATGATTTAAGTCTGATTGTTTTGCATCTTTTCAATAGACTACTTTGAATGAAATACAAAACCAAAAGAATATTTTTTCCTTACAGTATTGGGGACTGAACTCAGAGTCTTTGTACTAAGCTACTCCCCAGCTCTTGTTATTTTTATTTTAAAACAGGATCTTGCTAAGTTGCTCCAGCTGGGCTTGACCTTGTGATCCTCCTGCCTCAGCCTCCCACAGTGCTGAGATACAGGGATGTATAGCTCCAGAGTTTATTACGAAACTGCTAAAAGCTGTAACAAATTGAGGGAAAAGAAAAAAACAAAACAAAACAAAACAAAACCATGTAAGCACTCAAACACTGGAATTTAAAATGCCATAATGCTCAATCATCACTAATATCTAAATCTCCTCTGGTTAACATTTCAAAAAATTATAAATATACACTATGTAACTCAGGAAAAAATAAGTACCACCATCACCACCATCAACTGCCCCCCCATATCAAAATACACACCAGTCTTGAGAAAAGAAATAACCTGGAGAACTCCAACAAATCAGGATACAAACAGGAAACATAAAGAAAGCCTCCCTTCAACTTCAGCTTGTTGCTTCCGGATGAATGAATATGGCTAACTAGAGAAGAGGGGACATGGGTATGACACGACACTGGTGGACGGTGTCTGGAGGAACTGAGTCCTGGAGGTGGATTTCAGGTTGGGCTCAGGTCAGTAAGTACCCACATGTGCACCTTGCTCCTGATAACCCTGTGTGTGAGGTACACAAAGCTGTCCTCTTCATTGGCAAGCCTGCTGGTCGTGATGACAGGCTATGCGACCCGACCTCCACACAGGGATGGGTGAAGCCAACTTCTTCCTTAGCACAGTATCACAAGTCAGAAGTTGCCTGTGGACTGTAGAAACTGTAACTGTCAAACTGGTGAATGCCAACATCTGCTGTCTCTCTTTCCAAAGTGGGTACGGACCAACCCTTACTGTGGTAGAGGTGAGTAACAATAACCATTTCTTGAGTCATAAGCGCCACACCCTGTTTAATGAGCTTTATACTTAGCAACTCATTTAATCCTCAGCAAGCCTTAGAGTCAAGTCACACCCATGAGTATCAGTGTTACAGATGAAGACACCAACTGGCACACGACAAGGTGGAATTCAAGCCCAGGTACGCTGGGCCAGTGTTCCTATTTTTTTTTTTAACATGTATTCTATTTAATTGAAGGATTATTCAATGACTTTTAGGTATATAAAATTATTAATTTTTT